>JAABKJ010006952.1:0-21417 GCA_011634705.1 Andricus grossulariae
TACTCTTCTGACGCGAATTTTAAAAGAGAAATTGCATCAAATCACTATTTTTCTAAACAGAGAAAACTATTTTATGTAAAAAACTAATATGGATATCAGAAAATGCGAGTTTACCAAAGTATTATACGTTTATTTGTTGGAAGTTTATCATATTTGAAGGATAAAAAATTCCCACACTGGGCGTTTCCTTAATCTTGGTATATTCGCTTTTAGATAAATTTGCTTGTCAGTTCTTGTTATTCCTACGTCCTATACTGTTATCATAGATGACTTCATTAAGAACTTATTACTGGAAAAAAGTAGTTGATTTGGATTGAAGTCCCCTTCAATTTTGGGACTTCCAAAAAGTTGTCTTCATGTTTTTATAAATTTTTTCGACATTGAAATTGACATTGAAATTAATATTGACTCATCGTCTCACATGTTATCCTCCGAGAAAATAACTTGTTTTTACATGTTTTACTCCGTAATTTTACAGGTAATTGTTTGAAACCTTTGTTTTTATATTTTTTGTCTATAGAATTGTACAATTATATACATATACACACACACATATATATAATTTTAATTTAGGTATGCTTGAAAAATACACACAGTAGTGTTGAAACGTACGTAGCATGAATTTGATTATTTTAATAAAACAAAATGTCAACTTTGTGGATGTTTTATTAAAAAATAGACCGTAAGACATAAGGAAATTTATTCAAATATATTAATATTGACGGTCTGATGAAAGGATTAGATTCACGCAACTGCATATCATACTGATACCGATAATCAGCTTGTGATAATGGTACTTGGCGTCGAGTCCGCATAAAGCCAGAAAGAATAAGAAGAAAAAAAATTTTAGAACCGCCCGTGCCAGCCATGCAGATAATTTGCGACAGTGCAAACATCGATTACAGCAAAAGGTCAGTTTCGCATTGACCAGCGGACGAGACTCTTCACTATAGTCTTAGAACGTGTTCAAACTTCAAATTTTTTTTTATTATCTTTGCTGCTTCATATTTTTCAAAATTTTTTATCATGAATACGCGAGTGACAAGTTTATGCTCTATATTATATTTGGTATTCATTTTGGTATTCATTTCCTGGTTGAATGCGGAACCTATTGTAAAAATTTCTGAAGGACTTCTCAATGGAACGAAATTAATGTCAAAAGGGGGAAGAGAATTTTCAGCATTTATTGGAATTCCTTTCGCCGAACTACCAATTGGTCCATTGCGGTAAGTTCAAATTTGTTCAATAAGGAGATTTTCAATAAGTATCTGATTGTTTAACTCTTTTTGAACTAATTCAGTGCCAGTTTAAGGAAAAATGCACCCCTAGGCATTACATTTTGAGCCAACCCCCCCTCTTTCTACAAACATTTTTATATGTCCTCTATCAAACCTCCCCAAAGTTTGTTACAAAATATGTTCAAAAATGAAAATTTTGTGTTCAAGATTACTTGATTATTTTATAAGTACATATATATATATATACACACATATATACATATATACACATATATACACATATATACATATATCAGCGAACTATGATTCCAGTTATGCAATGTGATACCAATAAAAGTCTATAGTGATCATTTTTACTCCCTGAACCCGAAAAACAGGCTTTTTCGAATGTGTCTATTTGACTGTCTGGCTGGCTGTATATATGTATCTATGTTTGTCTGTCTGTATGTATGTGTGTCTGTAGATTTTTCGACTTTTAGCACGATAACTTTCGAAAGAATTGACAGCTTGAATTGGGCGCATTTTGATAAATTTTTAGACCACTTTTTTTAGAGATTTAAAAATTCTATGTACGGTTATTAGCAGTACTCAAAAATAGGGACAATTTATCCTCATGACTTTTTTTGATAAATAAAAATTACCGGAGTCATAGAATTTTCAAAATTCCAAAAAACAAACGAAAATGAACATTTTGAGCCAAAAAATGCACGATATGAAAAAATGTCAAGAAGAAAAACGTTGCATTTTGAACACCCTACAAGATTATAACAACTTTTTTAATTTTCTTTAACAATCAAACATTAAAATTTTGACAGCACGAAAAATAATGAAGAATCAAAAATTCCATTTTGCGGTGAAAATACACAAGATACGAAAAAAGATGAATCGACAAAAATTGTCCATTCTAAAAAAATCTACAAATCTGTCAACAATCAATTTTGGATAGGACGTGTAGTTTTTGTTTAAATTCGTAAATAACATCATTAGAAATTGAAAAAATGAAATTTTTGTACAAAGAAAGGTAATAAAACAAATTTTGTTCGCCCAAAAAGAGCTACAAATTTGTCATGTATCATTTTTTGATAGTATGCGTGGTTTTTGTTTTATTCGTAAAAAACAACATAAAAAATGAAAAAATTTAATTTTTGGCCAAACGACACCAACTATGAAAAAAATGAATGGACAAAAATCGATTATTTAAAAAAGAGCTACAAATTTGTTATAAACTCTTGTTATAAAAATATATTGAAAATAAAAAATGACCTCTTTGGAAAAAGGACACAAGCTACAATTTAGGAGCTGATTCCTCAATAAAAAAAAGTGTCTAAAGTTTCAGTGAGAGAAACTGAAAATACCAGTGTCCTTTTTACTGAGGAATCAGTGAAACATACTGGAACAGAAAAAAACGTGTCCCATAATTTTTCTTCGCATCAGTTTAAAGTTGTTTTTTTTTTACTATCTCTCCTGCTTATTTTTTCCTGATCCTTTTTTTTATTTAAAAATTTATTAACATATATAAATTCTTTAATTTCAGTTTTAGCAACCCTGTGCCAAAAATTCCATGGGATGGAATACGATCTGCAAATAAAGAAGCAAACGTGTGTCCTCAACTGTCACCGATTGGCAAGATTATTGGGGATGAGGACTGTTTGTACCTGAATGTCTATTCACCAGTATTAAATTTTTCTTCATCTCTGGTAAGAAATTAAACCAAAACAGATTAAATTATAAGAAGCCGTCCATAAACTTCCTAATTTATATTTTAAAATTCAATATCAAATTTTCTAGAGTAAAAAATAAAAGATTATCGATTGTTGAAGATTCGGTCAAAAATTCAATCGGTTTGTGGCTCTTCCCGAGTCGAGATTTCGACTTGAAATATCAGTCTAGGCTACTTTTTATGGGGAAGGAGAGGTCAAAAATATCCTGAAAAATGTCCACACATTTCATGGACGGCCCCTAATAATAACCCATTTACTCATATTTTTTAACTTCTCGCAAAACTTCAAATTCATATTTAACTTTTCACATATCAAACAATTTAATTACTTGTTCTATATATATTTATATGATTGTCACATTTATTTTTATTATATTAAAAATTTCCAGGCAAACAATACTTTTAACGGTACTTTGTTGCCAGTTATGGTGTGGATTCACGGAGGAGGTTTTTTGATGGGAAGTGGAGGCCCCAGTAAATTTGGTCCCGAGTATCTTCTAGACAAGGATATTATCCTTGTTTCAATGAATTATCGTTTAGGTATATTGGGATTTCTCTCTACGGGAGATGCGGTTGCCCCAGGAAACTTTGGCTTGAAGGATCAAGTTCTTGCACTCAAATGGGTTCAACAAAATATCCACAATTTTGGTGGAGACAAAAATCGAGTTACAATATTTGGAAACAGCGCAGGTGGCGCTAGTGTAAATTTCCATGCAATCTCAGACGCATCTAATGGTGAGCCACATAATCTAAACGTTTCACCATAAAATACATCAAAACCCTAAGACATCTGGTAAAGAAAATAATTAAGAACTCATTTGCTACCTGTATATGAACATTTCCATTTACCAGCTGTGAAAAATAAATTTCTATATATAACTCTTATATTCTTTTAGGATTGTTTCACCAATATATTATTCAAAGCGGAAGTGTTTTAGCACCTTGGGCTTATCGAGCGAGAAGTCAGTTTGAACCTTACGTAAATCAAGTTGCGAAAAAAGTCGGCTGTTCCATGAACAATTCTACTGATGTTATCAAATGCTTGAGAGAAACAAGTGTTGATAAATTACTGACGGCTTTGACTTTTCAAATGTTTGATTATCCCGTATTACATTGGCTTCCAACGGATGAAACAGAGTCAGAAGAAGCATTTTTAACTGATAGTCCTAAAAACCTGCTAAAACAAAATAAAATGAAAAATTATCCTGTCATCAGTGGTAACGTTGCTGATGAAGGAATCTTAGTTACTCTACGTGAGTTTTTCAGTTTTATTAGATAGCCCAAATTTAAAAAAATGTCCCTTCGTTTAAGAAGACACCCTTAAAAAAGCTTCATGTCGTAAACAAAGGAGGATTTTTTTCAAACTGAAAAAATTTAGATATTGATTGAAAATTCATTTATTTTGTTAAAAATCAATATTCGTGGTTGAAAATGTATCTTCTTGGTTGAAAATGTAAGTATCTAAGGAATTATAAGGCTTTCTTAAATTAAAATCAAATTAGTTTAATCCATAATATGAGACAATAATGTTTTTTTATTGAACCAAAATATTCTTGAAAAAAATCATAGGCACTTTTCTAAATTTGGGCCACCCTAATATTTGATTTAACTCATTTTTATCCGCCACTAAGAAAATTATAAAATAATTTATTCTCCTAAAAATGTTTTTTATTTAACACAGCATTTTATACAAACTCGACATCGGAAATACTCAATCACGTTATTGAAAAATGCATTAATTTGACTGCTAATTTTCATCTTCTACCTGAGGACGTACATAAGTTCAGAGAAATAGTTAAAAATTATTATTTCAATGAAACAATTATTTCTTGTCCACCAGATATGGTATCTATGTTTTTTAAATAACTTTTTGATTGAACACTGCCTTGTTGAATAATATTCTAACAAATATTTTGAAAAGTGATAAATTTTTTAATTCCCAACACAGATGCTGGAAAATCTTACAAAATTTATAGGTGATAGTGGATTTTTATATCCGCAAATGGCAGTGGTTGATAAGTTAGCCAAAATTTCAAACAATCCTGTATACCATTATCTGTTTGAATATCGTGGCAATACGAATTTGGTTGCCTTCGAAAACAATATCCAGGAAACATTTGGTGTTGTTCACGGCGATGAAATTTTATATATTTTCTCTATTTTACCGTCAAGTTCCTTAACTGAAAAAGATAAGTTTGTCATTGATTTAATGGTAGATTTTTGGACATCTTTTGCAACAAATGGGTAAATATGGTCATTTTTATAGAAAGTTATGTATTCTAAATATTGACATTTTTATAAAAAAATCTCACTGACTGTGTCTATATCTTTTTTAGAAAACCAACTTCTGATCGGTTGGCTGATTCTGATATTTGGGAGCCTTTTTCAAAAAACGGAAGTTTCCTTGAGATTGGAAATATTTTTGACAATACTGATCGATCTGCAACTCTTCAGCAGGATTACTTTACTGATCGAATGAACTTTTGGAGAACACATTTTCCTATCATATAAAATATCTTTTAGGTATCTACTTAAGTGAATTGTACATTTTTTGCTAAATAAAGTTACAGAACATCTGTAGATTTGTGTTTTTATAATACGGGAAAATATTTTCATTCTGGAAGAAACGGAAAGTCCACTCAACTTCCGATATAAGGACCACCGACTTACTGCGTTTCTAGAACTGCTGGCCTTGTGTGGCCTCGGAATGTGGAGTTAAAGTTTTTCACAAGCAATGTCATCGAAAATATAGATAGAGTTAGGTTTAGCTTCAATCGGTGAAGCTGCTTGTCCATGTTCACCATATTGAAAATACTCAACGCCACCTACATCTTCGATTACATTTTCCAAGAATTGATACCTAAGTTCTTGCAGACATTTAGAATAGATATACTTATTTTTAAATCTGAAAACATTTGGATGTAGAATTAAAATAGCAGTGCATTTGTTTTTCTGCAATTGGATCGTCCACACAAAATTGCACGAATGCTGTCTTATTCCAGATTGCCATGTCGCTTCACCCTATTCTGCTCAGGCTGAAAAAGGTGTCTATATTCGCAATTGGAAGATTAAAAGGTTGCGTATCAAACCGCATCTTGATACTGACCGCTGTAGAAGTTATGAATACAGCGCTTAAATAGACCTCATGTCAGTGGCGTACGAACCTTTGCCTACTCGAAAAATCGTGAGACTATTGAATCAAGAAACTCTGCCGATAAAGAACTATCTGACAAATCGTGGGAACGTGTTTATTCGAAAAACTCTGGTTTTGCTCAAAATGCAGCTGCATCAGCTATAAATAACATCACGAAAGCTAAATCAGAACTCGGTGTGGAGTTAAAAAAGAATAAACAGGCTTCTGAGAAAAGAAAATCAAAGAAATGATGCGGAGGTAGACGTCAGGTAAGAACCTTGTATTCTACCTCTACCCTCAAAAGTTCGTGGTATTTTGACACTGATTACATTTTTGGCTGGACTCAGCACACCTGGAGCAGTTGCTGGTGAAGCAGCTGATGTAGCAAAAGCTGTGAATGATTCTATTGTAGCTAAACAACAACTTGGAGAGACTGAATGTCATAATAAGCTATAGAAGGAATAGCTCTTCTTAAAGGACTTCACTTGAAACCCAATCGACAGATACTGTCTCTTCATACAATACCCTGTCCTCGGCCGTTCCATGAGGATATAAGATCGTTGAAGTACCATCACACGTCAGTTACATTCGGCTCGCCCTGAAAACGAAACGTAATATTCAGCTCCGTATAGTAGATCAAGACTAAAACTTGGTAAATTTTCGAGGAGAAATTAATAGTATACGATTACACATCAAATCTATGAAATAGGTATTGTTTAAAATCGTAAAGAGGAAAGATGTTTTATAAGCAAGCCATCGCGCACGAAATCCGTTTGTCTTTAATCAGTTCGCGAGAGACTAACATCTCAGAACCTGCTCTTCCCTAAGTAACTAGGTCTCAGAGTGATGCCTTTCGAATAAAGAAGAAGACGAAGAAGAAGAAAAGGATGTCCATTAATTTGTATATTTTTTTTGCACCGCTGCTTCAAAAATGGAAGAAATACTGAACATTCTAGCTCCACTTATGATAAATCTATATCACACTATGAGGTTCAGGCTTGTCAACATTATGCTTTTTCATGATTAAACAACAGTGATGAAATTTAAATTGCAACTCAAGATCAGAAGTTATGCAATCTTCCAAGAAAAAGTTTATTACATATATTTGGAAGACTGGTGAAAACAGATTTAACTACAGTTACAACAATTACAAATTTTATTGGGTATGTCACATTCTTTTTATTTGACGAAAGTCGCTATGAACTAAATGGTATTGAGATTGACTGATGTAAAAGTGTCGGCCAAACTAGTACTTTAAAGAAGTACATTTATCTAACTTCTAATCAGTTTAATTCTGCTGAGAATGTAGGCTGGCTTAACATGTTTGTCGTTTACAGTGTTATGACAATGCTCCAGTGATGGCTGAGAACGTAAGTGGCGTTCAGCAACGAATAAACGAGAAGATTAATCTGGCGATGTTTGTGAATTGCGACAATCACCCACTCATTTTGGTGGATGTACATCGTGTACATTCAGCTAAGCAGGATACAATTATGGTCGCGTTTTTTGAGACTATCCAAGCTCTCTCTGTATTTTTCTCTAGTTCCACGTTGCAGTGGTAAAAATTCACAAACACCATAGCTGTAGTTCTTAAATCTGAATCCGAAACGAGATGGAATGCAAGGACGGATGCAGTAAAGCCTGTCGACAATCACCTTGAGGATATACTGTAAGTTCTCCAGGACATGATACGTGATGACAATCAAACTAGTGAGACAAGAAGTGAGGCAAAGCTGCTATTCAATTGCATGTTGACTTATGATTTCCTGGCATTGCTAGGATTTTGGAACAAAGTACTCGTTCGCATTGACCGTGTTTGAAAGGGTGCAGGATCCTAGCATGAACTTTCACGATGCTGCCTTAGATTTTAAGGTCCTGAGAGATCATTTCAATGGTAAAAGAGAAGAGTTAGTTATTCATTCGATCTACTAAGGATTCCGTCTTTGTGAAAAATAGGACGTAAAAGTGCCCGAACGTCATATGTGAAACAAATATATGCCTGGTGAGAAAGCGAAGGATTCTGGGTTAACAGCTAATGAAAAAATGAAAAGAGTTATCAAGGGAGCGCTGGATTACCTTCATAGAAAAACGAAATTCCTTTCACCGAAATACCAGTTAGTCCATTGCGGTAAGTTAATTTTTTCAATAAGGAGATTTCCATATTGCATGAACTATTTTATAAGTGCATATTATATCAGCATATGTACAATGTGGACGATTAAAGAAAAAAATACTCCGTTTTCTCTTTTAATGTTCTGTCAATTATGGTTCCAGTGATGCAATGTGATGCCAATAAAAGTCTAGATTGATAATTTGTTTATATAATTTTATTGAAAAATCAACAAATAATATCATTGGCAACATATGCCTTTTGAAATATATTAGTACAAACTATTTATATCTGTCTTCAAATCTGCACACTAGACAGATTTTGTTTATAGTAGATATAAATAAAGATCTCGGAAGCGGGAATTACAACATTGTAATTTCGATATGGGCACTATGCTACAATTTAGTTATTATTTAGTGCTAATTTATGCTGCAGAAAAAAAATGTTGTGCCTGGTAATTTTGAATTTTTCAGTCATCAGGAAATACACTGGAACTTGAATTTGTGCACGGTTTCGGTAATGACCTTCGACACAAAGCCAGACACTCCGAACGCAACCTGATGCAACTAACGCGCTGAGTGCGGCCCTGCTGTTGTTTGTCACGCTTGATTGAGCAGCGCCTTCCTCTCGGCCCCGCGACTCCTCTCATCCGAAACCGCCGAGCAGCATCAAATCTCGAAATGCGCAAATTCACTTTACGGTAATCCAAGTTTCAGTGTAATTGCTAATCGATCGAAAATTTCAAAACTCTGTATTAGTATAGGGAAAACAATTCAGAGATTTTTTTAGTTGAATTGCAATCAGAAGAAGTGAGGGGCCTTGACATTCGACCTCGACATTAGTTCACGTCTTGTGCAGTCGAATCTGGATATAGTACCGGTTCTGCGGCTGACCTTGACATTAAATCCAGAGTCTCGGACCTATTTTGTAATTCAAAAAATATCACGAAAAGAAAAACATGTTTAGGGTTTCGTATCCCCGGCAAAATCCCTCATAGTTTCGGTCGGGTGTCCCTCTGTCGTATTTTTTTCAAGGGGAGGGGGAAGTAGGGGGAGTGAGTGGTTTGGGGTGGGAAAGGGGAGTAGGAAATGTTAGTGGAAATGAGTCTAGTGGAAGTGGGTAGAATAAAGGGAGGAAAAGTAGGTAAATTAAGAGAATTAGGAGAAATTAAGAAAGGTGTAGTAAAGGAAGTTAGGGTTAAGCAAGGAAAGGAATTTTAGGAAAATTCAGGGGTACCGAGGAGAGAGGGAAGTAGAGGAGGAAGAAGTTATGTAAGAGAAGAAGCAAAGAGTGAATTGAAGGGAGTGTAAGTATGAGATTATATGGGAAGTAGGGAAGGGAAAGTATAGGAGTGGGAGATTTTTACGACTTAATTGATGTCTTAATAGGATACGAAACATGTTTTTGTAGGTGCGCGGGAAAATGAGGGGAAGGGAAGTAAGGGAAAGTAATGAAAATGAGGCGAGCGGGAGTAAGAGAAATTAAGGGATATAACGGGTAGAATGTAAAAGAAGTTGGGGTTGATGAGGGGTAATGAGGGAAAGGGAAGTAGAAGAAGTGAAGTAAATGTGGGGTGAGGAAGTGAAAGGAAGTGAGGGTAGTGAGTAGAGGGGAAGTGGGGGAAAATGAGGGTAGGGAAAATAGGGAAAAAGAGGGAAAATGAAGCGTGAAGAAGTACAGGAATGGGAGCGTTAGCTGGGGAATGGAGGAGAGGAAGAATTAGATGAGGAAGAAGTTGAGGAAGGGAGGAAAAATAAAGTTTGAAGTATGGGGATGGGAAGTAGGGGAGAGAAGGGTAAGTAGGGGAATGTAGGTGGAGTAGGGGGGAGAAATCATAAAAGGGGAAGTTTGAACCACCTAATTAACGTCACAATAGGCTACGAAACACTTTTTCTAGTCATAAAGTAACATTTGTTGAAACGACATTATAATAATGCCTACTTAGGTGATTTTTGTTAATATTATGAACAAATCAAATAACCAAACACTTCGTATTCTAGACAAATTTCCAACTGATGCATTATTTTTTTATTAAATTTGTTTTCAAAAAATCATACAATTTATCAATTAATTATGAATGTTGCTGAAAATACCATGTAGTTCCCAATTAAAAGGACAGACATTGAACTAATCTAACCTTTACGTCGACAAATTCCCGAATAATACCAGGCGGAAAAATTATATACAGGGGTAAGTATCAAATAAAAATTTAATTTGTTTCATATAAATAATGTGTAAGACGTATGAAAATTATACATATTTTTGTTCACTATTTATAAACTATATATAATTATATTTATATATTATATTATATATTTTGTATATTTTCAGTTAAAAATTCATGTATTTTGTAGAAAAAACTTTTTTTGTTTTTGTAGAAATGTAATCTTCTTGGTTAAAAGGACATCTTTTTAGTTGTGAATTGACCTAATTGGTTGAAAGAAAAATTTAGTTAAAAATTCATTTTTTGTAAGATTCATAATTTAAATTGAAAATTCATTCCTTTAGTTGAAAGATTCACTATTTTGTAGAAAATTCGTTTGTTTTTTTTTAGAATTATTTTTTTCTAACTGAAAATGTATTCTATTTTTGTTTGAAAATTATTATTACGTTTCAATATAAAATGGATCTTTTTGGTTGAAAATGCAACTGTTTGGTTGAAAATTAATCTACTTTTGTAGAAAAGTTATCTTTTTGGTCGAGGATTGAACCATTTTTTTACAAATTCGTATTTGTTTGTTGAAAATTCATGTATTTTATAGAAAATTGTTTTTTTTTTGTAGACAATTAATCTTCTTGGGTGAAATAACATCATTAGAGTTAGAAATTAATTTTTTGTGTGAAAAATTTCACTACTTTGTTGAAAATTTCTCCTTCTTTGGTTGAAAATTATTTTTTTAACTGAAAATCTAACTATTCCATTTTTGGTTGAAAATTAATATTTTAATGGAAAATTGATCTTTTTGGTTCAAAATGCAACTTTTTGGTTAAAAATTCAACTCTTTATTCGAAAATTCAAGCATTTTGTGGAAGATTCATCTTTCTGGGTAGAAAATTAATCATCTCTGTTGAAAATTCATCTTTTTGGTCGAGGGTTCAACTATTTTGTTAAAAATTCGTATTTTTTCGTTGAAAATTTATGTAGGTCGAGGTAACGAACGTGCTGAAAGAGCTCGCTTTCTCTGTTATCTTATTTTACCTAGCCCTAATTCCCGGTAAAATTAATTTGGACCCAGAAAGGAGAAGATAAATTGAAGTAGGCACAATTTAACAATAAATTGATCTTTATTCAGACTCAGTCTTGCTTATAACGACGATTGCTTATTTATTACTGGTAGTCGTGGTTAAAAATCATTCAGTCTTACAATATTTCATAGAGGTACAACTGTGCTTATAAACTAATCTAGTTACGTACAATAATTGCGGTTTTACAATTGAGAGAGATTTTCATCATACTTATAATAATAATACTCCAGTCGCAGGTATAACCATTTTCGTCGTCGTATCACGTTCCGAAAATCTAAACTTAAAATACTTTTACGGCAGCCTGCAAAGCGTGCACCGTTTCGTATCCTCAAAAAAGGTAAACAGTCTCCGGAGCCTGTTTCAGCGTACCCGGACAAAAAACAAGAGAAATAAAATATCTGGAGCCTGTGACAGCGTAAGCAAGATAAATAAATAGACAATGTCTGGAACCTGATACAGCGTACCCAGGATAAACAAATAAAAAATATCTGGAGCTTGATTCAGCGTACCCAGAAGATATGACGTAAGAGAAAGATCTCGAGCCTGTAACGGCGTACCCAAGATTAGATAACAACAGGATACACAATTTATCAAATAAATAAAAAACGTCCTGGAGCCTGTATAGCGTACCCAAGTAATCAAAAGAAAAAAGAGATTCAGGAAACTGGACGGCGTATCCAATATTTCCGGGGCCAAAAACTACGGACCTTTATCCTTCCAGAGCGTGAAACGTTGCAGCTACTCGGATGGATGATCCGGATATGGACTTCGGTTTCCCGTAGTCCACTCGAGAGTGCTCGCTTTGCTTCTCGCCTGCCTTCTTATACCCTCGCCGGTTGAGGTAGGTCGCGTGAGAGGGGATCCTGCGCTTTCTGGTGTCACTACCCGGAACTCAATTCGCTGTCTATCGCCTTTCGGATGGCTATTTCTGCGTCGGGGTTTTCCGGCGTATTCGGGTAGCCTGATCTCAGTGGCCTTGCCATATTATTGCTGATTGGACCATTTCGGCGCATGCGCGCGCATTTCCCGTGGACAGTAAAGTGCACTTTATCGGCTAAGGCCGGTCAAGTACCCCGACGCTAACAATTACCCACTCTGCTGCTCCAAACCACGCACAGAAAGCAAGAAAAATATACTCTTGTTGTATACAAATATTCAAGAATTCATTTGGTGGCTGTGAAAAAAATTTCTGAATATGACTTTTATATTTTTTAGGATTGATTCACCAATATATCATTCAAAGTGGTAATGCTTTAGCACCTTGGACTTATCGAGCGAGAAGTCAGTTTGAACCTTACGTAAATAAAGTTGCGAAATATGTTGGCTGTTCCATAAACAATTCCACTGTCGTTATCAAATGCTTAAGAGAAACAAGTGTTGAGAAATTACTGACTGCTTTGGTTTTGAACATTTTTGATTATCCCGCATGACATTGGCTTCCGACAGATGAGCCAGAGTCAGACGAAGCATTTTTAACTGATTGTCCTAAAAACCTGATAAAACAAAATAAAATGAAAAATTATCCTGTCATCAGTGGTAACGTTGCTGATGAAGGAATCTTAGTTTCTCTACGTGAGTTTTTCTGTTTCATTAGATAGCCCAAATTATGAAAAATGTCCCTTTGTTTAAGGAGCCAACCTTAAAAGAGTTTCATGTCATGAAAAAAAGTAAGATTTTTTTGAAAACAGCAAATACTTAAAAGGTATTTTGGCAAGTTTCTTTTTGCGATTATCAGGGAAAATCTGACAGAGTCAGGAAATTGTCAACAAACTGAAGTTCAAGTTGATTTTATTATTTTGTTAAACAAAGATCGATTTCTCTAATTAAATTAAACTGTTTTGGTTCAAAATTAAATTATTTTTAGGTTGAAATATCAACTATTACATTTTTCGATGAAAATTCACTCATTCCTAATTTTTTTATCTGTATCCGCGATGACGCAAGGTCCAATGTCGCTGGCTCTTAGACTATCATAGCTATAGGATAAATATACCAGATAGGATAAATATGAAAAAATTAGGAATAATAGTTTGCATGGAGGGTGATAGCGAACCGCCATTCTGAGCAAACGAATCCCGAACCCACGTACCTTAAATAATTATTGAAAAATCAATTTTGAGGGGAAATCAGTTTTTCAATGATTGATTAAGGTACGTGGATTCAGGATTTGCTTGGTCATCTTGGCGGTTCATTATTGCCCTCCATGCAAACTATCATTCCTAGTTTTTCCATATTCATCCTATACAGTATATTTATTTTTTTGCTATAACAGTCTAAGAGCCAGCGACACTGGACCTTGCGCAATCCCGGATATTGATAAAAAAATTAGGAATGATAGTTTACATGTAGAATAATAACGAACCGCCATGCTGACCGAGCATATCCTAAACCCACGTACCTTAATTAATTTAAAAAAAAAACAATTTTAAGGGGAAATCAATTTTTCAATAATTGATTAAGGTACGTGGGTTCAGGATTTGCTTGGTCATCTTGGCGGTTCGTTATTACCCTCCATGCAAACTATCATTCCTAATTTTTCCATCTTCATCCTATCCGGTATATTTATTCTATTTCTATGATAGTCTAAGAGCCAGCGACACTGGACCTTGCGTCATCACGGATATTGATAAAAAAATTAGCAATGATAGTTTGCATGTAGGGTAATAACGAACCGCCATGTTGACCGAGCAGATCATAAACCCAAGTACCTTAATTATTTATTGAAAAATCAATTCTGTAGGGAAATCAATTTTTCAATAATTTATTAAGGTACGTGGGTTCGGGATTTGTTTGGGCAGCATTGCGGTTCCTTATTGACCTACATGCAAAATATCATTCCTACTTTTTTCATCAATATTCGTGATGACGCAAGGTCCAGTGTCATTGGCTCTTAGACGATGAATGTGGTTAATTTATTATCTATTTCTGTGAGCATTTTGTACTTTAAAACAATCACTATATTGTTCATATAAGACTGAAGAATCTTTAATTTAAGTTTATCGCTAGCATTATTTTTGTATACCTCCTGTTGGAGAACTCAGGTAGTTTTCTACTAATTCATAGGTAAATTCTACCAATTCAATTTTTAATAATTTAATTTCTGCTAGTCAGGGTTTCTACCCTACCTGGAAAACCTGGAAAACCTGAAATTGTCAGGATATTTTTATATACCTGAAAAAACTTGGAAATGTCAGAAAATTTTGTTTAAAGTCAGGAAATTTTTTCGAGAGCATGCTTCATTTTTTTGAGTTGTAATATAAAATTGAATAACAATGATTCTTCATTTGTACAAGCAGCTTTATATTACTGTATTTAACTTTTTTTTTGGAAATTCGTTTTTTTTTGTTTGAAATTAATTTTTTTTATTGAAAATTTAACTATTCGATTTTTTGTTGAAAATTGATCGTTTTTAGCTGAAAATTCAAGTCACTAGTTGAAAATTCATGTATTTTGTTGAAAATTCGTTCTTTTTGGTCCGTAATTAATTTTCTTTGTTGAAAATTTAGCATTTTTCTTCAAAATTCAACAGTTTGTCTTTTTTTCTGTCTCCTGAGTGAAAAATCTTTCTCAGCTGAAAATTCAAGTCATGTTAAAAAGTAGTTTTTTGGGTTGAATTAAACTATTTTGGATTTAAAATTAAAATATTTTTGGGTTGAAATATCATTCACTAGATTTTTACTTTCTTACTCATCTTTTTTGTGATGAAAATTTAATTACTTGGTTGAAAATTCAACTCTTTTGTTAAATTTTTTTTTTCTTTTTTGAAGATTCATAACTTTAATTGAAAATTCATCTCTTTGGTTCAAAAATGAGCTATTTTGTTGAAAATTTCGATTTTTCTTTAGCTAAAAATTCATTTTCTTTTACTGAAAATTTAAATTTTCGAGATGAAAATTTAACTATTATGTTTGAATTTTTTATTAAATTAAAAATGTGACTATTCTAGCTGAATATTACACCTTATTAGTTAAAAATTTATCTCTTTGATTGAACATTAATTTTTTTAACTAAAAATCGTATTTTTGGTACAAAATAATCTTCTTGGTTGAAAATTAATATTTTTGGTCAAAAATTCAATTATTCTAGTGAAAGATTCATAATTTTAGTTGAAAATTCATCCGTTTCATTTAAAATTCAACTATTCTAGTTGAAGATTCATCATTTTTGTTGGAAATTCATCACTCTGTTTTAAAATGTAACTATTTTTTTTAATTAGTTTCTATTTTAATTAGTCCTTTTTTTGGTTAAAAATTAGTTTTTTTAAACTGAAAATTTAACTATTCATCATTTCTGTTGAAAATGTATCTTTTTGGTTGAAGATTAATTTTTGTAACTGAAAATTTAACTATTTATTTATTGTTTGACAATTTACTTTTTTTGGTTCAAAGTTCAACTATTTGGTTAAAAAAATTGTCTTTTTTAGTTTAAAATTCAAGTATTTTGTTGAAGGTTAATCACTTTGGGTAATTTTTTTTCTTTAATTTTTCTAAATGAAAATCAAATTATTCCATTTATGGTAAAAAACTGATATTTTTTAGCTAAACTTCAACTATCTAATTAAAAATTAATTTTTTTAGTTGAAATTCAACTATCTCAACTATTTCATTGAAAATTCATTTATTTTTTGAAAAAATTTTCTTTCTTGGTAGAAAATTAATCTTATTTTTTGAAAATTCATTTTTTTGGTTGAAAATTAAAGTATTCCAGTTAAATGTTCATAATTTTATTTCAAAATTCATCTTTTTGTTTGAAAATAAAACTATTTGGATGAAAGTTAAACTCTTTTGTTAAAAATACATTTTTTTGGTTTAAAATTCCACTTATCCAGTTGAAGATTTATCATTTCATTAAAAAATGCATCGCTTTAGTTAATTTTCTTTCTGAAAATTAATTTTTTTTATGAAAATTAAATCATTCCATTTTTGGTACCAAAAATCATCAATAACAATTTATTATTGCTGTTAGCAATTTTCTCTTAGAATAGAGTTAGAAAGTCGCAGTTTTTCCAAAAATTTTCTACTTTTTATCAAATTTTCAAATAAGGTGATGTGATAATTAATGAATGTCAACAAACCTAATTGTTTAAACAATTTATTATAATTTTTAGTAATATTCTCTTAGAATAATGCTGGAAAATTGCAGTTTTTACCAAAATTGTCCACTTTTTGTCCAATTTTTAATTAGAGTGAGGTAAATACATAATTAAAGTTAACAAAATTAATTATTTAAACAATTTATTATTACTATTTGAATCATGCTAGAAAATAGCGGTTTTTTCGGAAATTTTCAACTATTTGTCTACTTTTCACTTTCTGAGGTAAAAATGAAGGCAAGTTAACAAAAATAATAGTTTAAAGAATTAATTATTGTTTGTAACTATCTTCTCCTTCGTAAATGCTAGATAGTTGCGGTTTTTTCTGAATTTTTTTACTTTTTACCCACTTTTCACTTTGTAAAGTAATAAATAATGCAAGTCAGCAAAAATAGTTGTTCAAACAATGTATTATTGTTTATAAAGATTGTCTCTTAGAAAAGTGCTCAAAACTTGCGATTTTTTCTGAACTAAATATTTTTAATGATTTTTATTTAATAAATTTTCAACCAAGTATTTCAATTTTCAACCAATTAGTAAGATTTTCAATAAACAATATTAATTTCCAACTAAAAAAGAGTACCTTTCAACCACAAAAAAGCAACTAATTTTAAACAAACTAGTTCAGTTCTCAACCAAAAAATAAAATTTCAATAAAGCTGTTTAATTTTCAAAAAAGATGTAAAATTCTTAATAAAACAATATTAATTTTTAACTGAAAAAGAGTAATTTTCAGGGGGGGGGGATTAATTTTCAACAAAGTAGTTGAATTTTCAAAACAAAAATGAATGGTTCGCAAAGATGATTAATTTTCTATCTAAAAAGACGAATATTTAACAAAATACATGAATTTTAAACCAAATAGTTCAATTTGCAAATAAAAAAGATCAATTTTCAAATAAAAATGTCATAGGTAAATTTTGAACAAAAAGAATTTTTAATTAAATAATTAAATTATAGACCAAAGAGATGAATTTCCAAATAAAATTATGAATCTTCAACAAAAAATGTGATAGTTGATATTTCAACCAAGAAATATTTCAATTTTAAATAAAAAACAGTACATATTTCAAACAGAAAATATTTTTATTTTAAATAAACAATAGCTGAATTCAACCAGAAAGATTTATTTTCTACCATGAAGATTTATTTTTTACCAATAAGGATGAATTTTCAACAAAACATATGAAATTTCAACCAAATAGTTGAATTCTTCACTAAAAAGATTAATTTTCAGCCAAAAATGAAGAAGTTCATTTTCAATTACCAAAATTATTTCCAACAAAAAAACATGAATTTTGAACAAAAAAGTTCAGATTTCGCCAGATGGATGCATTTTAAACTTAAATTATGAATCTTTAACCAAACAAATTTATTTTAACAAATAAGTTAAAATTTCAATCATAAATATTAATCTTCGTAATAGTTGATATTTTCACACAAAAAAAAAAGATTTTAATTTTAAATAAAAAACAGTTTAATCAAACCAAAAAAATGTATTTTCTACCAAAAGGATATATTCTTTACCAATAAAGACGAATTATCAACAGAATATATCAAAGTTTTACGAAATAGTTGAATTTTCAACTAAAAAAAGATTAATCTTCAACAAAAAATGCAATAGCCAATTTTTCATTAAAAAAAAATAATAAATTTTCTACCCAAAAAACGAATTTTTAACAAAATAGTTAAATTTTCTACCACAGGGATCATTTTTTAAATTTAATAAAGAATCTTTAACAAGAAAAATGAATATTTCACAAGGTTGTTTCAAGTTCTCAGAGAAAAATGTAATAATTAGTTGATGCTTTAGAACAAAAAAAAATTCATTATAAGTAAAAAACCACAAAAGATTTTAATTTTTGATAAAACGGTGGCATTCATCAAGAAGATACAAATTTTCAACCAAATAATTAATCTGCTCAGCCGAGTAGTTTAATTTTTAACTAAAAAATATTAATTTCCGAACACAAATGAAATAGTTCAATTTTCAAGTAATAAAATCAATTTCCAATCACAAAAATTAATTTTCAACAAAAAAAAACACGAATTTTCAACAAAATAGTTCAATTTTCACTCAAAGAATGCATTTTCAACAAAAATGATGAATCTTCAACCAAATGTGTAAATTTACTTTTAAAAAATTAGTTAAACTTGCAATAAAAAAATATTAGTTTTTAACAAAAAATGTAATAGCTGATATTTCTAGCAAAAAAAGATTTAAATTTTAAATTGAAAACAGTTCAATTAATCCAAAAAGATGTATTTTCTACCAAGAAAGTTTATTCTTGACCAATAAGGACGAATTTTCAACAAAATTTATGCAATTTCAACGAAATAGTAGAATTTTTAACGAAAAACTATGAATTTTCAACCAAAAATGGAATATTTCAATTTCTATTTGAAAAATATGGATTTTTAACCAAAAAAAAGAAAGAATTTTTAACAAAGTAGTTAAATTTTGAAAAATAGAGATGAGTTTTTAACTAGAATAAAAAATCGTTGAGGAAAGAAATTTAATTTTTTTACAGTTTTCATCAAAATGATGCATTTTCAACTAAAATGATGAATCTTTAACCAAATAAATGTATTTTCAACAAATTAGTTAAACTTTGAATAAAAAATTTTATTTCTTAACAAAAAATGTAATAGCTGAAATTTCCGCCAAAAAAAATTTATTTTAAATTAAAAAATGTTGGATTCAACAAAAAAGAATAATTTTGAACCAAGAGGATTTATTTTTTTCAATAAAGAAGAATTGACCGAATCAGTCATTTTGAAAGAACTAAACTTTAAGTTTAATTGATTAAATCAGTAATTTCAAATAGCGTAATCAGTATATTTCATTAATCACATCAGTCATTTCTATTGATCTAATCCGTTGCTTTCAATGTGAAAATGAATCATTTATAAATAGTTTCAATCATTTACTATGTAGATGTTTAGAAATAATTTTACTATTTTTCTAAAACAGGCAAAACAGTCACTTCTACTGACTGAAAAACAGTCATTTCTATTCATCTAATCCGTTACTTTCAATTTGATAATCAATCATTTATGAGTAGTTTTAATAATTTACTAAAATGTAGGTATTTAGAAATAATTTCACTATTTTTTACAGGCAAATCAGTCACTTCTACTGACTAAATATCAGTAATTTCTGTTGACCTAATCCGTTACTTTCAATTTGATAATCAACTATTTACGAATAGTTTTAATCATTTACTAAAATGTAGGTATTTAGAAATAATTTTACTATTTTTTTATAACATACAAACCAGTTATTTCTACTGACTGAAAATCAGTCATTTCCATTGAACTAATTCATTACTTTCAATATGATAATCAATCATTTATAAATAGTTTTAATCATTTACTGAAATGTAGGTATTTAGAAATAATTTTACTATTTTCTTATAACAGGCTAATCAGTGACTTCTACTGACTGAAGAACAGTAATTTCTATTGATCTAATCCGTTACTTTCAATGTGATAATTAATCATTTATGAATAGTTTCAATCATTTACTAAAATGTAGGTATTTAGAAATAATTTTGCTAATTTGTTTATAACAGGCAAATCAGTCATTTCTACTGACTCAAAATCAGTCATTTCTATTGATCTAATCCGTTACTTTTAATTTGATAATCAACTATTTATGAATAGTTTTAATCATTTACTAAAATGTAGGTATTTAGATATAATTTTACTATTTTCATATAACAGACAACTTAGTTTTCTACTGACTAAAAATCAGTCATTTCTATTGATCTAATTCGTTACTTTCAATGTGGTAATCAATCATTTATAAATAGTTTTAATCATCTACTGAAATGTAGGGATTTAGAAATAGTTTCACTTTTTTTTTTATAACAGCCAAATCAGTGACTTTTACTGACTGAAAATCAGTCATCTCTGTTGAACTAATCCGTTACTTTTAATTTGATAGTCAACTATTTATGAATAGTTTTAATCATTTACTAAAATGTAGACATTCAGGAATAATTTTACTATTTTTTTATGACAGGCAAATCAGTGACTTCTACTGACTGAAAATCGGTCATTTATATTGACCTGAACTGTTACTTTCAATGTGATAATCATTCATGAGTAGTTTTAATCATTTACAAAAATGTAGTTATTTAAAAATAATGTTACTATTTTTTTATAACAGGCAAATCAGTTACTTCTACTGACTAAAAATCAGTCATTTTGAGAAAAAAAAAAATTTAAGTTTTTTAAAAGTAATATTATAAATTATATATGAGCAGGTGAACATCTTTTTTGACATAACCTTATTGCCAGTAATGGTATGGACACATGGGGGAGGTTTTCAAGAAGGAAGTAGCAGACCTACTTCTTATCATTCCTCATATATTCTAAACGAAGAGATTCTCCTTGTCCTTTTCAATTATCGACCAGGAATTTTTGGATTTCTCTCAACAGGCGATTCTGTGGCTCCAGGAAATTTTGGATTGAAAGATCAAGTCCTGGCCCTTAAATGGGTCCAGAAAAACATTAAATTCTTTGGAGGAAATCCAAAAAGAGTCACAATACTTGGCGAAAGTGCTAGCGGGACTTCAGTCAACTTCCACGTACTTTCGAATGCATCGAATGGTAATCTGAAAAATTGCAATTGAAACTAAGAAATCAAATTTAGAAAAAATGAAAATCCTAATTCTTATTCAAAGTCCAACATTCAAATTTAACTATATGAAATTCTTAAAAACAGTCGCAAGATCTCCTCGAACCTCCCCCTCCCATATTTCCCCTCTCCACACTTCAACCTTCGCTTCCCCTCTTTTTCCCAACTTCTTCCTTATCTACTTCCCCCTCTCCTCATTTCACCCACATTTCCCCTCATTTCCATCCTTACAC
>JAABKJ010006953.1:0-21413 GCA_011634705.1 Andricus grossulariae
AGTCCTCGATTGATTCTGCCATAACAATCTTGTCATCTGCGAAAGCTAACCCACGTACCTTCACTGTTTCGAGATCTGCACCTTCTTCGTCGCAGAGGGCCATTCTTAGACTCTTATCCATAAATATGACACTTATCCATGAGGACATAACACCAGTAGCCTTACCTGTTTTTAACTTCTCAATTATATCTCTAGCCTCAGTGACACATAATTTTTCAATTGGGTTTTATAATGCATTATGTTCTATGTCGCAGTTCTGTTGTCCTATATCTTCACCTCCTAATAATGCTTTCAAAGAGTCTTTGAAAGCGTCTACAATCCCGTCTGTATCATATAGAATGTTACCTTTGCTGTTTCTCATGCTGACAAACTCTGTACTTTTGCTTCCCTTCATCCCTTTGAATTATCGTTTCACGGTTCCTTCAAAGTCGTTTTGTTTTTTCTTTTCCTCTTCTGTTCTGATTTTGTCTTTAATCTCCTTCACTAGTCATTTAACTTCCCTATTTTTGGGTCTGTAATTGTTTTTGAGCCTATTTCTCTCCTAATCGCCAGGAACTTTGATGTTCAACGTTCTCTTGTACGCTTCTTTCTTTTCTTATCGGGCTGTCTCGATTTCATCATTCCACCATGTATCCCCAGACTTTCTTCGCACAACCGCAGTACCACACACTTTAGTCGGAGTTTCAATAATAATATCCCTTAACATAGTCCATGTGCCCTCTATATCTTTATTGCTTATAAGCGTTTTCCAAGTTGCCCTATCTATGCGTTCGTTTAATTTATTCTGAAAGTCTATTCGCACTTCCGGTTTCTGTAAATTTTCAATCTTTATTTGCGTTTGTTTCGTTTATTTGGTTCTCTTTCTTCTCCATCCCCGCCCTAAGTTTATTTGAGGGATGAGAAGGTAATGATCAGTATTGTATTCAGAGCCAGGTGTAGCGGCTAACTTATCTTCTTCCGTTATAATTTTTTCTTGGCTCCACAAAATTACGTAGCACCCTTTCTGTATCTGTACCCTGACGTTGGACGCCGGCCCATCCGTTCATATCTCCTAGCAGAATGATTCTTCCACCATGATCGCAAGTACTTATTGTATCATTTAAAATGTCACAGAAGGCGTCTTTGTCTTATCTCGGATCACTATCAACTAGGGCCTAGCACGCTGTGATAAATAATCTTCTGATTTCCACCTTCATTCTAGGCCACAACAATCTGGGAGATACAAAATCATGATCTTTGAGATGCTGTATTGCTTTTTCATTCATAATCAAGCCGACGCCGTGACTAGCAGAATGATTCTTGCACTATGATCGCAAGTGCTTACTGTATCATTTAAAGTGTCCCAAAAGGCGTTTTTGACTTATCTCAGATCACTATCAACTGGGGCCTAGCACAATATGATAAATAATCTTCTGATTCCTACCTTGATTCTAGCCCACAACAATCTGAGAGATACCAAATCATGATCTTTGAAATGCTGTCTTGCTTTTTAATTCATAATCAAACCAACCCCTTGACTACGATGTGATTCATTATCTACTCCTAACCATATTCAAGATTTCAGTCCATTCGGAGGCTATTTTATTGTTTGTATTCGTAAATTTCTATTTTCAAATTAATCAAGAGGAAAATTTTAGTTTGTTTATTATTCAAAAAATCACAAACGCTTTCTCTATGAGGAAGCAATTACCTTTCCTGACAGTCTCCATTGTCCGCAGAATTGACACCTTGAAAGTAAGACGCCCCTTACATTTCTTGGATGAAAACCAGCCTCGATGACACTATTTTACAGATTATACCGCACTCGATTTGAAATTGCATATATCAAGGAAAAAGTGCAAAATTTGAAGAAAAGAACTTAAGGAAATTAAAGAAAAAGGAATGTATAAGTTCAAAGTGTCGATACTGTAAAGTAGGTGCAGCTTTCAAAGTAGAGAGATGGTATATATTGTTCCTGGATGTCCATCCTATTTTCTTCAAGTAGCCCAAGAGCTTCGAAGTCAACCTTTCTGTCTTTAAGAAACGTTTTCACAAAACAAAAAAGGTAAAAAAAGGAGAAATAGGGAAAAGGTGGTAAAGAATTGAAAAAGAAGACGAAGAATGCTGTCCAGTCCGCTTACGGCATTCAATTAGGAAACTTTTTCTTAATCCACTATCCCTCCAGTTTATAACTATTTGTATACTTTTTCTAACTCTTGCGCCCAATAATGGTGTCAATCTTAAAGGAAAAACATTCAATTAGGTGCCAAAGTTTGGATTTTTTATTTAGCAATTCGGGTTTCAAACATTTTCTTTTAAAATTGCTTTTTTCAATTTAAACATTGCTATTTTAACTGAAAATTCCTATTTTCTAGATGGAAATTGCACTATTTGTTTGAAAATTCACGTATTTTGTTGAGAATTTATATCTGTTGGGAGAAAATTAATTTTCTTGTTTAGAAAGTCATCCTTTTGGTTGAAATTCAACTGCTTTGTACGAAAGACGTTTTTAGCTTAAAAATTCAATAATTTTATGGAAGATCACATTCTTTGGTTGAAAATTGACTTCATTGTTAAAAATTTATATTTGTGGTTGAAAATTTCACTATTTTGTTTGCATTTCGTTCTTTTTGTTGAGAATTAATTTTTTAAACTAAAAACGTAACTAATCCGTTTTTGGTTGAAAATTGCTTTTTTAATTACAATTTGCTATTTTTAATTGAAAATTGATATTTTATAGCCAAAAGTTACTGTTGTTTGAAAATTCATGTATTTCGTTAAGAATTCGCATTTTTTTAAAGAACATCAATCTTTTGTTGAAACAATCATCCTTTTGGTTGAAATTCAACTGTTTTGTACAGAAGTCGTTTCTTTGCTTAAAAATTTAACAATCCTATGGAAAATCATACTTTTTGGTCGAAAATTGACTTCACTGTTGAAAATTCATATTTGTGGTTAACAATTTTACTATTTTATTTGAATTCCGTTTTTTGTTTTGTTTTAAAATTAATTTTTTTAACTAACAATGTAACTAGTCCATTTTTGGTTATAATTTTTGTTTTTTAATTGAAAATTGGTATTTCCTAGTTAAAAATTAAACTATTTGTTTGAAAGTTTATTTATTTTGTTAAAAAATAATATTTTTTGTAAAAACCTTAATCTTCTTGATTGAAAATACGACCTATTTGTTAAAAAGTGAACTGTTTTGTACGAAAGTCGATTTTCAGCTGGAAAAGTCAACAATTTCATAGAAAATTAGAGAATTTGTCTCAAAATTTAACTGTTTTATTTAAAATTAGTTTTTTTTTGTCGAGAATTAAGTTCTTAAACTAAAAATGTTACTATTCCAGTTTTGCTTGAAAGTTGCTTTTCAAAATTTTAAATTACTATTTTTAAATAAATATTGATATTTTCAAGTTAAAAATTACACTATTTGTTTGAAAATTCACATATTTTGTTGCCAATTCGTTTTTTTTTGTGAAAGAAGAATAATCTTCTTGTTTAACAACTCATCCTGTTGGGTAGAAATTCAACTTTTTTGTGCAAAAGTCGTTTTTTAACTCGAAAATTCAACAATTCCATAGAAAATTACAATATTTGGTTGAAAATTGACTTTATTGTTGAAAATTCATATTTTTGGTTGAACATTTGAATATTTCAATTAAGAGTTCAACTATTGTATTGAAAATGCGATTAATTTTTAATTAAATTTAATTTTTAAACTAGAAATTTGACTATTTCTTTTTTAATTTAAAATTCATCTTTTTTAGTTGAAAATTTGACTATTTGGTTAAAAATAAATCTTGTTAGTTGAAAATTTAACTTTGTGGTTGAAAATTTACGTATTTTGTTAAGAATTCGTTTTTTTTTAAAATTAATCTTCATATTTATAAAATCATCTTTCGCTTAAATTTTGTGGAAACTCTTTGAAATTCCTTAAAATCTTTTAAGATAACCAAAAATCTTTGAATTACTACGAAATCTCTCAATTCTTGTAAATGAATTTTTTGAAATCTACTAAAATATTATTAAATCTCGTAAAATTAAATTAAATATAACTATATATCCTGAAATACTAAAAAATTTATTAAAATACCTCAAGAGTTTTTAAAATCTTTCAAAATCGTTGGAATCATCAGAAATCTTATAAAATCCCTTATAACTTTTTTTATCTCTTTAAAATGCCTTGAAATCTCTTAAAATACCCCAAAATATTTCAAATCCTTTGGAATTGTATGAAATTACTGGAATGGATTAAAAATTCTTTACAATCTTGTAAAAGACCATCAAATAATTTGAGACATTAAAATTCTTTTGAAATCCTTCAAAATTTTTCAAACTCCTGCAAATTTTCTTCAACATTTTTTATATATCCTCAAATCATTAAGATGCTTTGAAATCACTTCAAATTATTGTAATCTATTGGAATTACTTAAGATATTTCACATAATTGAAAATCTTTCTAAATTGTTTAGTTCTTGAAAATTCCTTTAAATTAGAAAAAAAGATAATTTTTCAAAATCTCTTTATATTATTAAAATCTATTGAAAATTTCTTTGAATATCTTGAAATAACTTAAAGTCTTTAAAATTCTTTAAAATATTTGGAAGTAGCTTCAATTTTTTTTGATACCTTATAATATTTCAAATCGTTCGAAATCTCTTTAAATGATTGAAATAAATGAAGAACTCAATTATTCTTTTCAAATTCACTAAAATATCCAAAATTATTTGAATCATTTAGAAGTTTTGAAAATGCCTTGGACTTTTTTAGAACTCTTGAAAATTTCTTCAAATTTTTTAAAATATCCTAAGATTAAAATTTTTTTCAAATCTTTGGAAATGCCTTCTTATGTTGGAAAATCTCTGAAATGCTACGCAATCTTGCAGTTCTTGTAAGAAATCTGGTAATATCTGTAAAACCCCATGAAAATTTGCTTTAATCCCATAAAAGCATTAAAATCCTTGAAAACTAAAAAATTTTAATCTCTTTAAAATCTCTTAGAATCTTGAAAATTCTTTGAAATTAAAAAGATACCCTAATATCTTTTAAATGCTCTGGAATCCCTTTAAGTTTTAGAAATCTGTAAAAAAATTACTTGAAATCTTTCAAATTACCCTAAGATATTTATTTGAAATGCCTTGAAACATTTTATTGCTTTTGAAAATTCCTTTGAATCTTTTGAAACATTTTAAAATATTTTATGCTCATTACCCCAATTTCTGTTTATTTCAATTAAATCTATTTTCCTTACAAAAACCAATCAATTTCACGAATTAAAACAAATATAATCTTATTCTATTTTTTATAAAAACTACCTTTATTTGTTTCCTTTTGAAGAAACCCAAAGTTTACGTAATTGTTTTTGTCCTTTGCACACTTGGGAAAACACTGTTTAAAAATTATAACAATTGTTTGACTCTCAATGTAAATATTGCCAAACATAGTTAGCAAAATTGTTTCAACTATTATTAAAAAGACCGTTTAAAAACTGAAAATTCACTTTTATTTTACAAGAATTGAAAAAAATCAACAAAAACTGAATATCTTTACGAGCGACACAATACGTCCCATAAAAGAGCACTTGTGAAAGAACACGTGTTGACGAAAATTTCACTGACCGTCGAGAAAAGTGCAGTTTTGAAGAATTTCATCAAAATATAATATTTTGTATTTTAAAAAATATAAAAAGATACATTTACATTAACAAAAGATATCATAATCACATTATAATAATAATTGATAATAGTAAAGATTGATAAATATAAAAATTAAAATTGAAAAAAAAACGCTAATAATAATAATATAATAACAATAATATAATATAATCATGACTTAAATTGGAATGATATTAAAATTCGTTATTATGAAAAAAAAAAGAAAACAGAAAAAGAGGGCATTCATGGAGATATTATTTATAAATAAAGAAGATGACAAAGCTAATAATTTTAAAAGGGACCTAGTGAGGTTTTTTGGAAGTTTATTTTTTTAATTGTGAATCTTTTTGTTGCTTATTTTGCAAGAATTATTCAACATAAAATGGATTTCTTTTCAATTCTAATTAAAAAATTCATGATTCTTTCCAATCTGCAGGGTTTTCTTGCGAATAATTCAAGATTTCTTTTAATTGAGTTTACATGTTTTGCCTCAATTTTCTTGAAAAAAGTCTTTCTTTTTATTAACATTTTTGTAAAAAGAGTGTTTTGAATTTGAGAAATTTACGTAAATGCATTTAAATATTTTGGATTCTTTTCTTTTCCTAAATGGAACTTACTTAAAATATACTTAGAAGTTTCTAAAAGATTTCAAAATTGATTAAATGTTGAAAAGATTTTTAAAAAAACTGAGAATATTTAAAGTGATGAAAATTATTAAATAAATAAGTTTGAGAGAATATTTTGAAAAATTTTACAACATTACAAACGGTTTTAAAAATTCTCAAAAACGAATCCGGATGATCTCAAGACAGTTTTAGGAACAATTCAAGTAAGTTTGAAAGATATTTAGGAATTTTGGAGATTTTCAAGATATTCAAAATATTTTAAACCTTTGAAATATTTCCGAAATGCATTTAAATATTTCGGATTGTTTTCTTTTCCTAACTGGAAAATTTAATAATCTCAATAAATTTGTTTAAAAATCACCCACAAACTTACTTAAAAGATACTTAGAAGTTTCTAAAAGATTTCAAAATTAACCAAAAAGTTGAAAAGATTCAAAAAAGAAACAAAGAATATTTAAAGCGATGAAAAATTTTGAAAAAAATAAGTTCAAGAGAATACTTTAAAAGATTTTGAAATAGTACAAACGTTTTAAAAATTTTTCAAAAACAATTCCGGATGATCTCAAGACAGTTTCAGGAATAACTCAAGTAAGTTTGAAAGATATGCAGGAATTTTAGAAATTTAGAAGATACTAAAAATATTTTAAACCTTTGAAATATCTCCGAAATGCATTCATATATTTTGGATTGTTTTGTTTTCCTAATTGGAAAATTTAATAATCTGAATAAATTTGTTTCAGAATCACCCACAAACTTACTTAAAAGATACTTAGAAGTTTCTGAAGGATTTTAAAATTTATTAAAAAGTTAAAAAGATTTATAAAAAAAAAGAATATTTAATGTGATGAAAAATGTTGAAAAAATAAGTTTAAGAGAATATTTAAAAAGATTTGAAAACGTTACAAACGTTTTCAAAATTCTTCAAAAACGAATTCGGATGATCTTAAGACAGTGTTAGGAATAAATCAAGTAAGTGTAAAAAATATTTGGGAATTTGAGAAATTTGTAAGATATTTAAAATATTTTAAACCTTTGAAAGATTTCCGAAATGCATTTAAATAGTTCGGATTGTTTTCTTTCCTAATTAGAAAATTTAATAATCTAAATAGATTGATTTCAGAATCACCCACAAACTTACTTACAGTTTGAGCTGGGTTTCCGTTGCACTTTTTCCCCGCGGTGTGGAAGTGAGAGGTTGGGAAGACGGGTAAGTGAGTTAAGCGGGGGGGGGGGCTAGAAGAATTGAGGGACGGCACTACGACCATTGAGAGACGGAACTAGAAGAATTGAGGGACGGAACTAGGAGAATCGAGGGACGGAACTAGGAGAATTGAGGGACGGAACTAGGAGAATCGAGGGACAGAACTAGGAGAATTGAGGGACGGAACACGGAGAATTGAGGGACGGAACTAGGAACATTGAAGGACGGAACTAGAAGAATTGAGGGACGAAACTAGGAGAATTGAGGGACGATACCAGGAGAATTGACGGGCGGAACTAGGAGAATTGAGGGACGGAACTAGGAGAATTGAGGGGCGGAACTGGGAGGATTGAGGGACCGAACTAGGAGAATTGAGGTTTCGGAACTGGGAGAATTGAGGGACGAAACTACGCGCATTGAGGGACGGAACTAGGAGAATTGATTGACGGAACTAGAAGAATTGAGGGACGAAACTAAGCGCATTGAGGGACGGAACTAGGAGAATTGAGGGACGGAACTGGGAGAATTGAGGGACGATACTAGGAGAATTGAGGGACGGCACTAGGTGAATTGAGGGACGGAACTAGGATAATTGAGGGACGGAACTAGGAGCATTGAAGGACGGAACTGGAAGAATTGAGGGACGGAACTAGGCGAATTGAGGGACGGAACTACAAGCATTGTGGGACGGAACGAGGAGAATTGAGGGACAGAACTAGGAGCATTGAAGGACGGAACTAGAAGAATTGAGGGACGGCATTACGAGCATTGAAGGACGGAACTAGAAGAATTGAGGGACGAAACTAGGAGAATTAAGGGACGAAACTAGGAAAATTGAGGGACGAAACTAGGCGAATTGAGGAACGGAACTGGGAGAATTGAGGGGCGGAACTAGAAGAATTGAGGGACGCAACTACGAGCATTGATAGACGATACTAGGAGAATTGAGGGACGGAACTAGGAGAATTGAGGGACGGAACTAGGAGAATTGAGGGGCGGAACTAGGAGAATTGAGGGACGGAACTAGGAGAATTGAAGGACGGAACTAGGCGAATTGAGGGACAGAACTAGGCGAATTGAGGGACGGAACTACAAGCATTGTGGGACGGAACTAGGAGAATTGAGGGACGGAACTAGAAGAATTGAGGGATGGCACTACGAGCATTGAAGGACGGAACTAGAAGAATTGAGGGACGAAACTAGGAGAAATAAGGGACGGAACTAGGAGAATTGAGAGACGGAACTAGGAGAATTGAGGGGCGGAACTAGAAGAATTGAGGGACGAAACTACGCGCATTGAGGGACGGAACTAGGAGAATTGAGGGACGGCACTAGGAAGATTGAGGGACGGAACTAGGAGAATTGAGGGGCGGAACTAGGAGAATTGTATACACAGTGAGAGGAAGTGATGGGAGGGGAAATAAGGAAAGTGAGAAGGAGGGGAATTGCAAGAAGGGATAGTAGGAAAGTGAGGGTGAGTAGGGAAGGGGAACGAGAAGAGGGAAAGTAGATGAGGAAGTAGGTGTGGAAAGGATGGTGATGTAGACGAAAGGAGAGGCAGTAAAGGAGGGGAAGTATAGAAGCGGGAGATTTGAACGACTCAATGAACGTCTTAATAGGTTTCGAAACCCTTTTTTTTGCAGACGTGCAATGCCTTATTGGACTTTCTTTCAAAATCCCTGAGTTTTCCCTAAATTCCCGGATTTCCCAGACCAGCCATCCTGTTAATTTAAGCAGAAAGTTGAAACTAAATATAAGCTTCAGGACAGTTTTAAAAGTTTAGACAGTTGTTGAAACGATATCACGAGTCAAGGATCCAACAGTTATGAGTTGGAAACTTGTCACCGTTTTGCTAGCTGAGTGAAATATTTCTGAAAATTTTTGAAAGAAAAAGAGAGTGCAGCAGCTAGGAGCGACTGCATTATCGGAATAAGCGAATCATCATGCTTGCCGCAGAGAATGAAACTTACTCACTTTCTTCCTCTCACCCTATTCTTTATCCTTTTCCACGTCTGCCCGCTGTTGAGTACAAAGTTTTGTCAGTTTTTTTTCATTCAGCTCGAGCCGACTAGACCATAGTTAGAAGAAATATCAAGAATATCAGCAAATACGTACGATTCTCAGTTACCACAATGCTGAGTGCGATGCAGCACACCGGATGATTCTTTGCAAGAAAATAAACTTTCTGTCGCATGATACCTTTTGATGGATATATAGGATTACCCTTGGTGAAATTTTTTTTATAAGAATGTACAGCATTTCTAGAACTGTAATTTTTTGTCAAAACATGTACTTTTTTGTGCAAAAATGTACAGAATTTAACAAAACTAGCTGTGAATTCGATCTCAAGTGTTTAAACTTTGTTTGTATTTATAATTATATGGTGCTCATTTCACGAGCACTTTGCTGCCCGTTAGCAAATGTACTTGCTTTCTCATAGAGGAAGCATTAGTGATTTTTTAAATTATAGACAAACTAAGATCATAATTTTGATCAGTTTAAAAATACAAATTTATATAGAATATAAAATGGTACAAACAATTTTTAAAATACAATGACAGATCAGACAAATCAAAATTTGTATTTGAAAAGATAATTTTTCGAGATGGCAAAGGGAACGAAAAAGTTCTATCGCACCTTATCCCTTTCCCACCTTTATAATTTGTTGACAAAAATTGTCAGAATCCTTTCAGATAAAAATTTATGATTAAAAAACCTTTTCTATTCATGCATCCACTTTGAATTATGCCGCTGAAAAAAGTTTTCCTGTTCAAAACAGATCTTTCGAATATTATAAATGAGCATAACTTCCTAACTTTTCAATAAAGTGTATTAACATTATACCTAGGTTAATCGACAATCTCGAATGAACACATCCTTTATATTCTCGCATCAACTTTCAATTATGAAAATCAAAAAATTTGTACTATAAAAATCAAATTGAAATATAATATAAGTGTCGATAACTTCCTCTCTCTACAATAAAATGTATCAATATTATCGGTCAATCGATTCGTCTCGAACCAAAGAAATCCCTTATATCTTTGCATCAATGTTGAATTATGATAAAGAAAAAGTTTTGCTATAAAAACCCGTATTGTCCAATAATATGCATTATCATAGCTTTCTTACTCTTTAATGAATGTATCAATATTGTAGGTCAATCGATTCCTCTTGAACCGAAGAATCTCTTTAATTATTGCATCAAGTCTGAATTATGATAAAGGAAAAAAGTTTTACTCTAAAAATCGATTTTAAATATAATATAAATGACGATAAGTTCCTCACTCTTCAACAAGATGTTTCAATATTATAGGTCAATGGATTCGTCTAAAACCAAGGAATCTTTTATATTCTTGCATCAATTTTGAATTATGTTCAAGAAAAAAGTTTTACTATGAAAAACCGCATTTTCAAATAATATGCATCACCATAGCTTTCTTACGCTTTAATAAATGGATCAATATTGTAGGTCAATCGATTCGTTTCGAACCAAGGAATCTTTTTAATTATTGCATCAACTCTGTATTATGTCAAAGAACAAAGTTTTACTATAAAAATAAATTTGAAATATAATATAAATGACAAATTTTTAACCAGAAAAGTAGAATTTTCAACAAAAAAGTTCTTTTTCAAACAAGAAAGATTAATTTTTCAACCAAAAAGTTGAATTTTCAATCCAGGAAGACCAATTTTCTAACCAAAAAAGACGAATCTTCAACAAAACAGTTGGATTTTCGACCAACAAAATAGTTAAATTTTCAATTGAATGCATAATTATATTTTGAATCCAATAGTAAAATTTCTATCCAAATATTGTAATTTACAAAGATGAGTTTTCAAACAAATAGTTGATTTTTCAATCCAGAAAGATTAAACTTCAACCAAAAAGTGGAATTTCTAAGCCTAAAGATTTAATTTTGAATTTGGATCCAGAAAATCTGAATTTTCAGAAAAAAAGTAATTTTCAACTCAACAGTTAAATCACGAATCTTCAACCAAAAAAAAAAAAGAATTTTCATCAAAGTAGTTTAGCTCTCAAACAACTTGTTGAATTTTCAACTTTAAAAGATGAATTTTTAAGGATAAAAAAATGAATCCCATGCAAGCCAGCACAGGAAAATCAGTGCCCCCACCAAATAAAGTGGAATTTATCGCCTTATTATATTCAATTTGAAAAGTTCTTTCGAAAAATTGAGGGACCCCCCCCTTCGCTCCACCACCTCCTGTCAAATACATTCGTAAAAAATAATTATTGTTACAATTTTAGTAGTTGTTACTTTGATATTAATTAATTGTTGTAACAATAATTTGTTACATAGATTTTATAAAAACAAAATTACAAAAAAAATTTTAACTGAAATTTAAGGAACCTGATATATCTATATCATATATAGAGACATATATATAGAGACATAGTCTCCTTAGAACCTAATTATAACCTTGCATCAAAATGTTAAAAACAAGAAGTTATTGATAGGTATTACCTTAAAAATGAAATTAGAGAAAAATTAACTACTAATATTAATAAAACTTTAAAGAGAGATATTCATATAGCCAAATAATACAAAGAAATCTCAATAAAATTAAATTAGTCAAAAACTTTTCTTGAAAAAGAACTCTGATATATTTTTTACGAATGCTGATAAAGGTAACCTCACTGTCTGTTTGAGAAAATCAGTTTATAACCTAAAAATGACTAATTTGCTTTCTAACACATATACTTACATTCCTGTAAATGAAAATCCTTTGAAAAATCTACAGAGACACGTCAAAATATTTTTAAAATGTCAATGACAATAATGTTTTGAAATACGAATACCATAACAATCAATTTACTTTAACTGATACAGCTCTAGCTAAATGTTGTGGTCTGTCAAAAATACATGAACAAGATGTCCCTTTTCGTCCAATTATTTCTCTTATCAAAAGTCCAGCACATTTGTTGGCCAAAATAATTTATGATGAGTTAAAAAATTGCATTAAAATCCCTATTTCACATGTCATTAATAGTTTCGAATTGAAAGAAAAAATTGAAGATACATGCTGTTACGTTTCGCGCTGTATTGTTATTATAGTTAATACTATTTTCTGAAATATTGTGATTTTTTTTTGAGACTCTAAAGTTTTTTTTGGGTTTCCCGGAGGCGGAATTCTCAAATCCCTCAGTCTGCAATATGCCTTAGTTTCAAAATAAAACAAACCTAGTTTTCACAAAGTCAAGATATATGGAGGTATGCTGAAGTTGTGAATTGAATTAATTGCGTTCCTATAACAAAGAAAGACGAAACATTAACAACCTAGTTCAAACAAGTAGGATTTGTGTGCATGCCTTTTTGAGTGAGTAATTTGAAAGAAGTAATTTTTTAGTATATTCATATTTAAAATAAATTTAAAATCTTTTTGATTTTTCTGACAAAGCTCAGTCTTACATTCATCGCAAGGGCAGAAAAATCGGTGCTCCAAACCTTTGATTGGCTTAGAGTGAAATTAATGAGATTTTATAGTTATCATGAAGATTGTTACAAAAAAAAATACTTTTAAGGAGTAGTTGAGCACCTTGGCTTTTATTTATATTGATATTTAAAAGCTAAAATTTAAAACTTTAATTTTATTCAAGTGAGTAAAAGCACACTAGTTTTACTTTCATCCATTAGCTCTTACGAGCCACAATGTGCGCGAACGAACATGGCAGAAAAAAGAACATAATAGATTCCAGTAGCTCCGAAATATTCAATAAAGAAATCTGGGGCGAGCCAGGAGATGGGCGAACCAATCTCAAGGAAAGCTTATAATATAATTCTTAAATACCTAGCTACAAGTGTGCACTAGAAAAGGCAAGTATTACCCTCATTCACGCCACCTTACGAGCCACAATGCGCGCGAACGAACATTGCAAAAAGAAAGGATTATGTAAATTTAGATAGCTTGGAAATGCTTTGTATCCAAATCTTAGGCGAGCCAAGTGACGGGCAAACCAATCACAGGGAAAGCTTCTAATTTGGTTGTAAGGCACCTAGCTACTATCGTTTTCTAATTTCAAAAATAAAATAATATTAAAATAGAACACTGAATAATGCATCCATCCAGGATGTTAATATCCTTTTAGAGCATAAACAGCACTGCAACACACTAAATTCTCAATTAAGAGAGAAAAGATGGTCAAACTAAGCAGTAGAATTCATCGCGTGTGATATATGCCTCTTTTCCTACTCTAAGAACACTCCTCTGAAGCATGAACCAAAAGATGACCTCGTCCTTACGAGCGTCGAGACCGAAGTAACGAACGATGTGGGAGCCGTCTCCCAGTGAACTACCTTTCAGTGCTGGTTGAGCGTGCAATGCCGCTATTGGTTGGAAGTACCCACTCTGCTCGATAGAGAGGGGTCCTTCTATCGCTTGCTTTGTGCGGTGTTCGCAGCGAGGAAATGACTTTCTGACGGGTGGTATTACGCGTACATTACTCATTAGAAAAAAAGATATCTTGGTAGGTTTAAAAAAAAAGTTATGGTGTAAAGCCATGAGATACCCTACAATAATCCCCCCCCCCCCAAATGAAAAAATTTTTAGCGTGGCAGAAAGTTTATTCATTTTAAGGCATTTTAAGGCTCACGGGAGGTGTCTCCAACAGGAGATCAAGCATGCAACCTCTTTACTTTTAATCTCTAATTCTTAAATTATAAAAGTGCGTTTTCTTATACATGTAGTAGGTAGATCAATAAGACTACGCATTAGTAAATATTGTATTTTTGTTTTGTTCAATTTTATTTTTGTATGGGGTGATCCTAAATAATTTAGGTCATTTTTTATATATAATTGTTGTTTTATTTTATTTTTTATTTTCTATCAAACTAATAAGTGTCTTTCTTATGACTTTCTTTCTAGTTAATTTTTTTTTATATATACCCTCTTTTGAAAGAACTTTGTTTCTTATATATGATATAACGTAGCTACCTAAAATTCCTTATTGTATAATGGATTTATGCGTGGATATGAAAATCCCTTAGCGCTTACATTGAGAGCATTATTTATAACAGTACTGGATTCGGATTGCTTACTCAGACATTGGCATGGGTACTGGGTTCATCCTCTCTATTAATGAAGAGTTGCAAATCTTGCGTGTAATATTGTCCATGGTCTATCTGAGAGATTGGATCGTGGAGAATAACCGTACCGGGGTGAACAAGCGATTTAATTATGAAAGGGCCTTCATAAATCTGCATAAACTTGGCTATCTCTTTATTTTCCTTGTCGGAATAATTAAGCAACTTGAAGCGCACAAGATCGCCTTCCTTTGAATTCACAAGTTTATGTGTTCTTCTGATCCTTTCAGCTCTTCTTTTTCCTTTTCGGAGAATTCGTTCTCGTACTATTTCTATCTTCCGATCATACGGGATGTCTGGGGATTTGGCGGGTAGTTTCAACCATTTTTCCCAGATACAGGAAGGTCTGGTTTTGCAGTGGATTTCGATAGGGGTAAATTCAGTAGTTTCAGGATAAGTCTCGTTCATACAAGATTCTATGATTTTGACCCATTTTCACCATGAGTTGTGTTTGTTCCCAAGAAGAGAGCGGAAGAATCTTGATCATTCACAGTGAATGCGTTCCACCATGTTTCCTTGGGGGTGGCGTATAGGTGAGAAGATCAGTTGGACGTTCACTTGTTCTAAACCATCTATCCAATTTTTTGAGGTGAATTGGGTCCCGTGATCACAGATGATCTTCTCAAGTTTCCCAAATTAGGGGATATAATCCTCACGAATTTTAGATAGAGCATTTTTGGTTGTTGCTCTTCTCATGGGGTACAGCTTAACGAATTTACTGAAGGTGTCGATTGTTGAAAGAATGTACTTGAATCCTCCTTTGGTTGCAGGCAATGGGCCGTAAAAGTCAATGGAGAGTAATTCTCCGGGTTTGGAAGGAGTCACGCTTCTCATTTAAGAGAAACGAGTTTGGTTGGCAACCTTGTTTAATTGACAAGAAGGACAACTAGAAATTCTTTTCCGTATTACCTTTGCAAACTTGGGGTAATGAAATGTTTCTTTTAACACACGAAAGCACTTAAGGGGCCCTATATGACCGTACAAGTCATGACACTCATCGATCACGTACTTCACACTAGCAGGAGATAACCCATCCTGAATCACATATATTTTTATACCCTTTACACGAGCGTCGTGAAGGTTTTTTTGCTAAGTGGTACAGAAAAACTCGTCCTTGGTTGACGTCTGAAATCTCATCATCGGAGTTGTAGGGAATTCTGCTCAAAGCATCAGCTACCAAGTTAGATTTACCCTCGTAGTATTCGATGTTAAATGCGTAGTCTTAGATTGCTAGGATCCAGCGTGTTAATCTGGAGCGTATAATCTTGCAAGTTTGCAGAATGATGAGCGCGCGGTGATCAGTCTTGATTGTGAATCGAGTACCATAAATAAATGAACGAAATTTCATGAACGCCCAGACTATAGCCAGAAGTACCTTCTCAGTAGTGAGGTAATTGATTTAGGGTCCCTTTAGGGTCCTACTTGCGTATGATATTGGTTGATTTCCTTCTTTTGGATCCACTTGGTATAATACCGCGCCTAGACCAATATCACTGGCGTCAGCTTGGAGAAAGAAAGATTCCGTTAAATCGGGGTAATGTAGAAGGATATGTTCACATAATAACTCCTTCATGCGTAAGAAAGAAAAAGTATTAAGCCGATGATCATTTCCATGTCACCCCTTTCTTTAAATGTTCCAAAAGTGGAGCGATTTCTTTGGCATGATCTTTCGAGAATTTAGAAAAAAAATTGATCAGCCCAAAGAAACCACGCAGATCCTTAATTTTCTTTTGTCGAGGATATTCTTTTATCGCTCTGACTTTTTCTGGGTCCGGTTCGATTCCCTTGGGTGTCAAAATGTAACCTAGAAATTTTACTTATTCACAAAAAAAATTAGATTTCTCAAAGTTTATGGTGAGATTATATTCTTCTAAGCGTTGGAAAAGCATATCTAGATGATGAAAGTGCTGATCTAATTCCTCAGATATGCATAGCAGATCATCGATGAAATTCATTGCGAAATTACCAATGCCTCTTAAGACAAAATCCAGTCCACGCACTAGAGCAGCATTACTAGTTTTTAATCCGAAGGGTGTGACGCAAAACTCATAACATTTTTCCTCGAATAGGAAAGCAGTATATTGGCAGGATTCTGATTATAAAGGAATCTGCCAGAAACTCATTACCAGGTCTAGAGTCAACATAAATTTCGCGCCTGCGCAGCTTTGGAATATTGCATCCATGGTTTCGGAGCATTCATAATCATCAATAAGTATGCTATTAAGTTTCCTAGCATCTAAACAAAGACGAATATCGCCGTTTTTCTTAGTGGCTATGACTAGAGGATTGATGTATGCGCTGTTAGAACGCCGAATTTTACCTGTTTTTAGTAAGTCTGCTAATTTCTCGACTACACGTTTTCGAAGTGTCATGGGTATTGGATAAGTTCGAGAAATAAAAGGCTGATCATCCTTTATCTTTAATTCATGTTGATACACGTACATCAAACCTGGTTCTTTGTTAAACAATTCAATACGTTTTAATATAACTTCTTTGAATTTTTGCTTTTCGCTCGCGTTAAGTGTATTGATTGTTTCTATCTTTTCCATAATCATTTTTTCCTATATACTTTTCATTTCTTCAGGTTCAATAGTATTTATATTCAATTTTCTCATCATCAATTAAACAGGTTTTTATAGTACCATTTGCATCTTTTAACGTTAATGTATTGGCCTCAAAGTCAATTTTTGATTTAAACCTATAATTGACATGCCTACAATTGTCAATTTTTCGAATTTTTTAAAATTATCTATATTGTCAAGGTAAAAAGACTCCGATACACAAGTTACCTCACTGCCCGTATCGATCAAGGCCTTAACAGACTTATTTTCTAAATTCATTTGTGTGACGGAACATTTGTCTAATCTCTTATTAATTACTCCGTCTTCATTCTCTAACAATTCTTTACGGAAATTCGTCGGAAATTCAACACTTGCGATTTCTTTTATCGTAAAATTTCCATTAAGTGGCATCGAGTTTGAAGCTATTACTTGGTCAGGCACGACATTGTTTCCAAACGGTAGGCATATTCAACTTGTACATGCAGTAGATCAAGCCCACACGTTACAGCACCTTATATAGGTATTTGCAGTAGGAAATGCTGTTCACGTGTAAGTGAGAATTGGTGACAAAGGAGGCAAGAATAAAACTAACCATTTTTCGAAAGAAGAATAACATTACGCTGCCTCTGCTGTAAAAAGTACTCTCCAATCAGGCTCCAATTTCGTACTTTTCATCAATTTTCACTTGATCGCCGAACACAAATTCAGAAACTGCGACCTCTCACGGCGAGAGTTTGGCGGGATTTTTCAAATTTGAATACGGACTGTACGTTGCAATTTCAAAGACCCATTTGAATGCTCGCAAGTACCAAAATCATTGGAAAATATAGTCTTATTTTATAGTTCTCAATCAAAATAGAGATTGATTTTTTCTTAGAATAAACCTGGAATTGGAAAAAAGACTTCTGCAAAGTATAACAGAGTGATTCATATTTTTTGCAAAGTGAGATCTGCTAACACAAAAAGAATATATAATTGGTTTCTTCCAAATTTTCTAAAAATAAATAGCAATTGTTGATAATTATCAATTATTATTCATTATTAAATATCTGCAAGTAAACCTATGTTTATTCTGAGAACTAATTTAATCTCTCTTTTTATTGACAGTGATAAAATAAATTGTACTTAATAATCACTGGTACTTCTTAGCAATCAAATGAAACTTTAAAATTGCAACTGAGCTTTCTCATTTACATTTGAAAAATTCCCGTCAAATTTTCGCCATTAGAAGTCGCTGAGGATGGAATTAAGGTACCGTATTCTGAAGAGGTTACAGTCATGGGCGTATAGCTTTCTCATTTCCATTAAGAAATGTTCGACCGATATCTGAGCGGATTCCACGTGACGTTTTAGAACCTTTTTCCGCGCGGATTTCGGGCGAATTCCACGCAGATTTCCAAGTCAATTTCGCTTCAATTATTTATATAACTATATAGCGTAATTCTGGCCCTATTAAAAAAACCCTGTCCGGGATCCTGTAACTGTTTCTGTGAGTGTTCCTTTGCTAAAACTATGATCAGATCTCGTTCAAGAAATGTTACAGGTTCAGCATAAGAAATTGAGACACGAACATGTACGCGAACCTGTACAGGAACATGCAGGGGACAATTGAACCCTTGCGAAAACGTGTACACGTTCTAAGTGATCACGAATGAACATGTAGGGGATACGGTAAAAAATCTAGCACAGTTTTCTCCGTATCGGCTAAATTTTGATGTGATAAATTTAACGATGTGGAGGAACATGGATACATATCTTTAATACATTGCCTCTCTTTATCCCCCTGAAGATTCAACGCACTAGCGAGAGAGATAGACCGTAGCGCACCCTGGTGAATTAGTTTCACTAGGGTTCTTGTACAGGATTCGGTACGAAATCCTCTACAGAATCCTGCCAGGGTGCTCTAGGACTTAGCTCTCTCGCTAGTGAGTTGGATCTTCAAGGTTATAAAAAAGGCAAGGTATTACAGATCATTATCCATGTTCCTTAAAATTGTCATATTGACAAAAATAAAATTTTGCAGATACGAAGCAAACTGTACTAGATTGTTTACAGGATCCCCTACATATTCATTAGAACGTGCACACGTTCCCGTAAACAGTGGTGTATCCAGGGGAGGGCTTAGGAGGTTCAAGTCTCCGCCCCCGTAATTTCTGAATCACATCTGTTATACACAGGAAAACTTTGTTCTATTTACAACAGCCTATGTCTTTGTTCTGACAGCTCTGTATTTGCCATAAATACTAATGAGAAAGAGGGATTATATAGAGTATAGACGCCAAAATAAACTGGTGTCTATTCTTCGTGTTCCCTGTGAAAATGAAGGCAGTTGTAGATTTCCACATTTAGAATTAAATAAATTTAAAGGCCAACACCATAGAACAAGATTTAAGCACACCAAGGATTTTTTTTCGAATTTTCATGCAAATCGGCCCCAAATTTCTTCGGATCCACCGCCGAAAAGAAGCGTTTTTCTAAATTATATCTGAAGGTTCCGCAAGCCCCATGAAGTTGAATACGTATTTCTCATAAGAAAAGAAGACGTTTTAGTAAATTTCATTCATAATCGTCAATATTAGGTGTATCGAGTTGAAACTCAATACATTCTTTTACAATTAGAAATAGAATACAAATAAAAACTTATTTTTTAAATATCACCCCCATAAATCTGTTCTATAGGGTCCCAAAAAAACCCTCATAAGCGAAAAATTGGGTTCCGCGAGTTTCTGACGCTAATTATCATTTTTTTGCGATTTTTAAAAATTAGATTTTTTTCTAATGCATAAAATACTACTTTATAATAATAACTAGAAGCTTACATGAATTGTTCAAACAATTTATTATTGGTTTTAGCAATTTTCTCTTGGAATATATTTAAAAAGTCGCGGTTTTTCCGAATTTTTCAATTTATATTCAACTTTTCAATTAGAGCGAGGCAATAATCAATTAAATTGAAGAGAAATAATTTTTGTACAATTTATTATTATTTATAATAATATTCTTTCAGAATAATGCTAGAAAGTTGAAGATTTGTCTGAAATTTTCCACTTTCTGTCGAATATTTAATTAAAGTGAGGTAATAATGAATTCAGGTTAAGGAACCTAATTGTTCAAATAATTTAGTATTATTTTTAATAATATTCTCTTTGAATAATGCCAGCAATTTAGTTTTTTTTTTATACAAATTTTTGTTAAGTTGTTGCTCAAAAAGAGTTAATAATTAGTGAAATTTAACAAATATAATTGCCTAAACAAGTTAATATTGTGTATAACTATCTTCTTCTATAGTAATGCTACATAGTTGCAGCTTTTTCTGAAATGTTCCACATGTATCAACTTTTTATTTTGTGAGGTCATAATTAGGTCATGTTAACAAACATAATTGTTTAAACAGTTCATTATTGATTATAAATATCTTCTCTTGACAATTAGAAAGTTGCGGTTTTTTCTGAAATTTTTTACTTAGATTTTTCTTTTTAGTTATGAAGATATAATGAATGAACAATAAATTGAAGCATTTTTTTAAATCTCTTTTTTTCTTAATATATTTGTCTGAAATAAAATAGATATTTGAAATATTTTTCTATTTTTCTATATGAATCATATTAAATATAAATTATACATTAAAGCCTTTTTGTCTAAATTATTATTAATATTTTTTTTTTCGGTGTCCGCATGAAAATGTCCCTTATGAGCGGTTATTACCGGATCTAAGTGGGGAATATCAAGACCTAAACTGAATCTTTTGACACTATATTTATGTCCAGAATGCAAGCCGCAATCGTTATATCTCATTTTCAAACTTCAAACATGCCCCGGCGACTCGTTTTCCAACCGAAACTGTTTGGCATGGGCCTAAAATACAGGAAACTTATCCGTCTCTTTTTGAATCTGTATGTAACTCCATACTGGCCATAAGGGCCCTTTTCGTGTGGGCGCCCACATTCTTTCCTAATTGAAATCTTAAAGAAAAGCTGAAAAATTCTGAGAAGATAGTTATAATTCATAATAAGTGTTTAAACAATATTGTTTGTTAACTTGCATTAATTATCTCACTAAGTAAAAAGTGGATAAGAAGTTAAAATTTTGATAAAAAACTGTAACTATCTAGCATTAATGCAGAAGAAGAGAGTTGTAGACAATAATAATATAATGAAATATATATATATAATTAAAAAATAAGGTTAACAACCACCTCAGGGTCCCACAGGGAGCAACTGCCATCTAAAAAATGACACCGGCTCCCAGTAGGACCGCGGTAAGTCCCACTCATGGCCACGTCTCAC
>JAABKJ010006954.1:0-21412 GCA_011634705.1 Andricus grossulariae
CGGTTGGTATTAATGTCGCTTCCTCATCTTCGGCTGCAGCTTGATCAAGCAGCGGTTGGGGAAGCGCTCCGCGTACACATCCATTTTTCGAGAGGTAGGCACGTTGATTTCACAAGGATTGAATCGGAACGTGCTCAAGCTCTAGGTGTTTTTCGCACCACAGAGTATACATACGCACCATAAAGCATCGATGAACAGGGATAATTCTGGCATCGTCGCAGTCTAGCAAGTCATCCTTGAGTTGATTTTTCCACTCAATGTGGGCGTTTCGCCGGGTCCTCGTCGTGTTTCCATCTAAATTATTTTCAGCACCCCGAACTCTTGGATGATCGGCAATGTTTGCCGATCCATTGTCGGGTGCTCTGCGCGTTCGATCGTTTTGAACCACATCTACAACTTTTCAGTGTTTTGGTGGTGTCATTGTTGTTCCCACCAGCAGCTAGGGAAAGGGCTAATCGATTTTTGTAGAGCCGTGCGTGCAAGGATACGGCTGCATACTCTGAGATGTTGCCCGGTATTCCAGAGACACCGTTTAAGACACCTCACCCAGGTGTCATTCAGCTTTCGGCATGGTTGCTATGCCTCCGCTTCGGGGTTATTCCTTTGGGACCATCCCTGGACAATTGTCCGTGATTGCTTATTAATTATTGTAACCATATTCAGCAGAAATCCTTTGAACAGAGACCCTCTATCTGCAAACCGAGGACACATTCGGTGGCTTTGTCATAGGCTCTTCAGTTCTATACCAAAGGAATCGAAACCGAAAAAGAAGAAATCGAAACCGAAACCGAATGGTTAAGTGGTTTCGATTCCTTTGGTATAGAACTGAAGGTCCTATGACAAGGCCACCGAACGCGTCCTCGGGTTGCGGATAGAGGGTCCCTGTACCAAGGGTTTCTGCAGAATATGGTCTTAATAATTAATGAGCAGTCGCGGACAATTGTCCCGGGATGGTCCCGAAGGAATAACCCCTAAGCGGAGGCGTAGCAGCCGTGTTGAAAGCTGAATGGCACCTGAGTGAGGTGTCTTAAACGGTGCCTCTGGGATACCGGGTAACCTCTCTCTCTCTTTCTATATATATATATATATATTTATTTATTATCTACCCGGGTGCTAATAAGCGTAGGAGGGAGTAGGATAAACAGTGAGTTGGAGGGACGAGGAAAATAGGTAGGGAGTGGAATGTGATTAACGCTACGTGAGCGTAGAGAGCGTTCCTCCTTTCAAGATAGGAGGAAGTGAGCCATAGTGGCGCGGCGCAAATACGGCGCTGATCGGGCCCAGACTAGTTTTGTCTGGCTGGGCGAGGCTGTGTCGAGGCCTTATTCCTCTCGTTCAACCACGCGTTGAATTGTCGCATGCCTTGCGGCTATTTCTTCTGGCTAGCGGGAAGCGGTAGCGTGACCCTCTTTATGTCTCCCTTAATTAGACGCTGCCAGGCTGAACGACCGTCCATGATGCGTGCGAGAGAGAGAGGTAGAAAGAAAAGTAAGTGGTCGCCGAGTGCGGCATTTGTTGTGTTTTTGTGTTGGGGGGGGGGGAGGTGGAATAGGCAAAGAAAGGTTTCTGAGGAAAGGAAGAGAGACGGGTCTTCCCTTAGCGATCTCACCAACCTGGAAGGGAAGGGTTGGTCAGGAGCCGCCCGGTGATTACCTTTTTTTTATATATATTTATTTATTTTGTCAATAAAAGTCAGCTGAAACGATGCGCAGATCAGAACTGCAGATTTCTCCGATGCGAGTCTCCCCAGAAACGTTTCGACGGTGGTTCGAGAAGAGATGGAGAGAACGTCTCCGGCGTCTGGTCCGCGGAAAGGAACAGTACGTCGTCGCTAGACGAGGCCTCTTGAGTAGAGCGTGAAGGAGCAGGGGTGGTGGTTTGATTGTTCTTGGCGGAACAAGAGTTTGACGTCTCGGTCGGACGAGCAGGAGAAACGGAGGCCGCTTTGTCAGCAATACTAGGAATCCTCGAAGACGGTGGGGTCCGTATTGTGACGAGATCTTGCGGAGCTGGAAGTGGAATGGTCGGCGGCACTTTTAACTCCCTCGGGACAGGAGGCGAGTTAAGAAAATTAACGGTGAATGGTCCTCGACTTGAACCAGCTACTGGAGACCGGTCCCGACGCGTGAGATTGGCCGGTGGAAGAACGTACCGGAAATCTTGGATGAAATGAGGCACCTTTAACAACAAAGGTACGGTGCGGCTGGTAGACGGCCTTGGCCGCCTAGGATCATGGGTGTCTGGTCACCCACGATGAACTTCCAGAAGGTCCCATTCCCCCTCGGAAAGTGGTCTGGGATTTGGTGCTGCTACTGCTCCTACTCGTTGACGGGCTTGATTTCTAACCTGGCGTTGTTCCTCCTCGATGCGACGGACTCGTAGCTCCTCGGCCCGTCGGATTCTGTCGAGAGCGATTTGTCTTTGTCGCTCGAGCGGCGAGTTGTTGTTCGGCGATACGGCGTTCCCGCTCTTCCACGGGTAGTGCTGCCTCCTCGGCCTGCAGCAACCTGCGCCGCCGCGTCCGCTGATTAGGGCGTGTGTTGCGAGCACCGCCTGTCATCAAAGCTGTTCCAGTGTGGAACAACCCGTACACAAACCGGACGTTTCACTGGTAATATGACGAGTGAAAATAACACTCGTGTGCGCCACGAAACTCGTAGGAAACACTCAAGCCTCACACCGTAAAGCGCTGTTTAAAACTTCGAGTGCCAACCCTGAGTCCAACGCCAGGCAGTTTTAAAAAGGGAAGTTAATCCGGCAAGCGGAGGACCAACCTGTCGGCCAGACTCCGCTCAACAGAACGGCGAGACAAGCGTTTCTGTAAAATCACTTCACTTCACCTTTTTTTTTTTTTTTTTTTTTTGGACACAATCATTAGTGGGTAACGAAGAATTTCTCCTGGAGACCGTTTGCTGATGAACTCCTTTAGACGACGGCGAATCCGTGGACGAGGAGAAACCAATGGATGGTACGAAGCGGAATAATTCCGAGAAGAAAAAACGACTGCCGGAAGGAAAGGGTTTCAAAATACTCAAAAATTAAGAAGCAGAAGGCTTAGTTCTATGTGACGTTATCATCGTTTTATTGGAGACTTGAAAGGAAGGCAGAGTGAGGTACTATCCTCCTGAAGTGTCGATACAGACTGATGTTCGAGTCGTCGATCTCGCTCCCGGTGACCGGGTACGCAGCTCTCTGTGGCGGTGGGAGACGGCTATGGGCCTGCTGATTGACCGAGACGCCGACAACGGAGTCGCAGCCAAGCAGTGGGGACGCCTGCCTCGGTCCTACTACCTCAGCCTCCGCAAACCGACACCGAAATTGAGATGTATTTAAAAGTTTAAACTAAATATTAAAAATAGAAATAAATAAATTAAAAATCTGAAATTAGGATATGTTATTTAATTCTATCCTAGCTTCATTTTTCAAAAGGAACCATGAAGCTAGGTCAAATAGAACGGTCGTTCGAGTTTATTAGTTGATAATTATTATTAACAATATTAAAAAGTTAAATTTTATTTGTTGTTCAAATAGCTCCTCGAACGACCCTTCTATTTCCGTTTTAAAATTATTAAATTCTTAAATATTTTCATTTTCAAAACCAAGTATCCTTAGGCTAAAATTATCGGCTGAAGAAAGCTAAATTTAATTAATGTAATATTTAATACCGATGGATGTGCGTGCATATCCGGTTTACGGTTGCACACACATCCATTTGAGATTTTTAATCAAGCGACTATCAGAAGGTGTTCATTGTTCTAAATGTTATTTAAAATAATGCTGGCTTTGCCTTTGAGTATTATATTGGGACCCGCTGTTCCTTTAGATTTTCCCCACAAATATTTAATCTATTATTATTAATTTTGGTTACTTCTCATATCTGAAATACAATCACCCCTTGAAGTCTTTTATTTATTCACTCTAGGATATTTTTCTAAACTTTGTTACCAAGCACCGGTTGAGCTCCCCGGCTTAGACCCGTGTGCCAGAGTGAGAGGTAAGCTGAAGGTAGAAAGGGAGAGCGATAGAGTTGAGAGAGTAGAGTGCGTGCGTGGGATAGAAAGAGAGGGGTTCTGGCGTACGTGCCTTGGCCTGCCGCAATGTTTTCACCGAGGGGAAAACACGGCGGCGGCACGTGATCCGAGGCTGTTTACTCGACCGGGAAGATTTTCCGACGTTTACAGGGCAATTCTATTGAAAATGAAATGGTCCCAATACAATAAGGTGGTTCATGGGATGAGCAAACTCGTCGTTTCGAACTTCGAAAAATGCTCAATTTGTCACGTGGGTCCTTGAAACATATTACCTTTCGGAAATTTGAGTGGAGAATTATACAGACAAATTGCTTGTATTTTTCGAGGTTCTCAGTCGATCCATCTGACATACAACATATTAAAGGACTTTACCTTTTTGACAAATTGGTGCACGTTATGAAGTTTATGCCCCAGACCAAACTACACGAAAAAAGTTGATAAACAAAAAATATTCAAACTGAACAAATTAAAATTATTGAAAATATTGATAGCACTTAAAATATCTCAACTTACATATCCAATATAACGCTAGAAAAACGCATTTGCAGATGATTCAGAAGCACCGAGAATTGAACCCAAGCCGCCTAAGTTTATAAACCGCGTGCGCTACAACTAGACTACCGAGTATTATAATTAATTTCTAACTACAGAAGATGATCACTCTTTCACTATAAACACTATAATCAATTATAATATTCTTTTCAAATAGAGTATCTCACATTTTAATGAAATTTATTTAAATCTATAAGAATATTATTCTGGTAATTTTTTTATTGCAAGGGAAAAATGTCTAATTTAATATTTGACAAAAACTCCAAAAACTTTATATGACAACAAAATAATTTCTTTGAGAATATAAATTTCTCATCGTTTGAAATATTCTGTATATTTTTCTGATGGATAAAAGTTAGCCAAATTCAGATATAAGCCAGAATAGACTGTCAAGACAATGAGAAAAGAATTAATTTTAATAATAATAATTTCTTATTTTGTATAATTTTAGACACCCTATCAATTTTCGAAAATAGTGGAAAAAAGTCGGCTGATCGAAACTTAGAAGTTTGTACACGGGAAAAAATGTATGTATAATAGCAACTTCAGCTATTCCTATTATAAAACGAAATTCTGGCATGAAAAATTGGTTGGAAGTTTGTCCTATATTTGCTTGAACTCAGGACATTTTAGCGTGGCAAATCTCCACCCTATCAAAGCATAAAGCGCATGGTAATACAATTCGAGAATATGAATGGTCGGGGACTATAAGGCGCTAACCCTCATTCGTAAATTTTTCAGGAGAACAAATATATAATATAATAATATTACAAATGTATAATATTTGAAATATTTATTCAACTGTGGGATCTTGAAGTATTCCGGGGGCTATTCCAAGATGTATTCGGCGAACATAAAGGGTTAACCCTGAAGCCACGACTACATTCGTGCTGCATTGAACATACGATTGACACTTTTTCTCGTTTTCCTACGCAAAAAACCGACTTGGTGGGACGATTTTTTTTCAAACTGCTTCGGAAACTCTCTGTAATAACCACCTTAGTACAATTCATGGATATTTTCATTAATTTATTATGTAAATTGTACTGGTACAACTTATAAGACGAGGAATACTCATGTATGTCATGGCAAACTGACCAGCAGATTTGGGATTTTGGACAGTCTAGACTGCCAAGACGATAAGAAAAAGAACATTATTTTCATACAGTTAATTTTTCATTAATTGTAATTTTAAACACTCTGACAAATTTTGGAGAATAGTCAAAAAAGTTTTTCTGATTGACACTTAGAAATTTTTATGTAATGGGAAGCTGATTAGTGCCAGATCTAAGCCAGAGTAGACTGTCAAGACTAGTGATGGGCGATCCTTACCGAGTCCGCGAAGAATCGAGTGCAAAAGTACTCGATCCTTCGATCTTCGATTCGATTCTTCGCAAGTAGATGCATCGATGTGAAACAACCACCGCAGGGTCCCACTGGGAGCAACTGCCATCTAAAAATGACATTGGCTCCCAGTAGGACCGCGGTAAATTACACTCACGGCCACGTCTCATGTCCGTGAGATGGGTGATATATATATATATATATATATAAGTTTAAATTAGGCTCTATTAAACGTTTTACAACAATTTGACGTATTGGAAAGTAATTAACTGTTCCGGAAAATAATCTTTGCATTAGTTTTTGATATTAAATACTAATACTATTTAATAAAACATGCATGCGCAGTAGTTATTTCAAGAAGAAATATTGTTCAGGCATTTCTCAAGTTTTAAATAATTAACTATATACTTTAATTTATTTTTTAAAAACCCGCATGCTTATTACTATCCCCAATTCCCAAGAAATTTGCCTTTTTTGACTTTGAGATCTGTATAAAATAAACTTATCTCCTTCGCAGAATCATAATTTATGTCGCAGTGTGTAAAACCGTAAGCTATAAAGACATTGAAATTGTTGCGCCAATAATCTTTTTTGAAAATTAGACGGAGAAAAATAGATGTTCAAACTTATGTAGCTGTTTAAAGTATAAGATAGTACCGCGAAACATACAGATAATAATGCGTAATATGCGCTATCTTGTTGAAATATTAAGCGTAAAAATATTCTTATGTTAAACTAACACTTCCGAAATATTAGACTAAATCATTCAATATATTAAAGTCGTCCGAGTACAGGAAATCATCATACCTCTCTCGGCCTCTTGACGAAACTTAAAATCAATTTTGTGAAAAATGCTATTAACATCTGTTATCCACTTCATGCAGCTTATTGTGAATGTTTCGTGTCGTATGTAAATTTACGGAAAATTCATGACTGTTAATATTTTGGTACAGGATAGTAATAATCATGCCGAAAAATTGTTTGGATATAGTGGAATGATTCATAAAAGTGTTGTTTTCTCTCTGAAAACATCTTCGAGATAAGAAAGCTCTGCGTTGCATGCTTGCATCTTCTAATATACACAAAATTTAACCTTTAAAATCTAGATAGTTGTCCTATGGTTAAACACAAGATATGTCAACGATTAATATCTAGATATTGAGTGTTCATTTTTCAAGAATTCAAGAATTCATTTTTCTTCCTGTAGCCTTTCAATTCCTCTTATCTTTAAGCTAAAATTCAAAATAAAAGAAATCGCTCCTGAAATGATTAGTGGCATTTTAACCGTTTTGTATTTTGAACTTTGTTACACCTACGTATATTATGGGTGAATTAATTTAATCACGAGTACTTGGAATTTGAGTTTTTCATATCTTAAAACCGAGATTGTTTGGATTTTATAATCGAAGTCACTCGGAATTCCGTAGTGATCATCTGTCCACCAAAGAACGAACGACAAATCGAAGTTATCGGAACGAGAAAAATGAAAATATTACCTGTTTCTTGGATCGGGTCCATTGACTGCATCACTACCGATTCTAAACCGGTTGTAAAGGTGATGAGCAAATCCCCAAAACATCGCTAAGCAAAATCCTTTCAATGGTGAGAAAAACGCTCTGACTGGTTATCAAACGATTTTTCTTACCGGGTTTACAATTTGTACCACCTAGCGTCTTAAATGGTTACTATATTAAAATCGTGTATGGTCAGTGCCGTTGTGTCCGATGTTTGTAAACGTTAGGCATTCTCAGGTTTTGCATGGTAATTTTCATTGGAAAATATTGTTCGATTAACGCCAATCAATTCACAAAAATACATATTACTTAGGGGGGCTAGTGTGAGGCTGGTTTTAAACACCCATTATGCATCAATAATCAAATTTTACTTACAAAAAATATTCTAATCCAAATGCGTTCTATTGCATAGCCGATACGTTTCACGTAACTTGGACCTGATTAATATTTTTCTATCTTCCACGGGTCATTTCAAATGCGCTACATCACAAAAACAAAAAATTTTCTTTCGCTCAAATTTCCAGTACTGATAAAGAGGGGTCGAAATACGCCACCGAGCCTGTCAATCCCGTGAAGGTTTTTTCCCATGTAATTGTCGTTATTTCTAAAGCTTTCTGACGGAAAAACGATTTGATTTTTCACATTCGAAGTGCAGAGGTGTTGATTACGTGGATGTCTGGTCGACTATAGTGGATCTGGCCTATTCATTGAGCCTTCTTGTTTCAACAAGTAGAGAATGACTGAGTGGGTGCTTCCTTGCACTACCTCGTGGACAAACATGGTCTCCCTATCGTGTAATCAGCCGGTTCCCACAGGGCTGCATGGAGTCATGGAAGCCACCGATATACAGACTTCAGAATTTGATCAGTTCGTAGAGAAGGGATCGGTGGGCGAAATTCAGAGTGACCTAGAGCTTCTGAGGGGTGCGGTAGAGGTCTTGAATATTAGAAACGAGGAATTGGAGAAAGAACTAAAAAAAATGATGAGTTGTGACAACAAGCTCTTTATTAGTAGAGATGGTATTAGCTGCAACAACTACTTCTATGGTAAAAGTAACTAACCAGTTTAGTGCGACAACAGGTCGCTGTTAGTAATCCTGTGTAGGTTATATTAGTAACTATATTAATTCTAGTAACAACAAATAAAGTAGTCACATTTACCGCCAATTCATTTTCCAAGAAATAAAAGTAGTAAAAGTTTCAAGTAGCTATCCTTGGCGAAATTGGCAGAACTCAAACCTGAACAGTGCTGCCAACATTCGCACCGAAATATCGCTTCATGTTCTGGATCGTCGCCATTTTCATCTTAACCTTTTTGTGTATTGTACAGTAGTGAAGACCGTTAAGGCTGTCGTATCGATCTAAACTTTCGAATAGACTTACTACTACTGCAAGTCTGTGCTTCTAAATATTGAAATTATAGTAGTTTTTTCATTACCATCCCAATCAATTTAATAGTAGGACTTATTAATTAAAGTGGTAAGGCTTACTACCTGAAAATAGTCTGTACCATCGAAAGTTGTCGCGACAACAAGTAAAGTAGTAAGGACAACTATTACCAATCTTGCGAATAAAAGTAGTAGCTTCAACCAGTTGAATAGCAGTGGCATATATCACAAACTAAAGTGGTTGGCCCTACTAATTTATTAGTTGTCCCAAGCAACTATTTTTTTCAATGGCAGAAACGCCATGTTAGAACGGGACATTAAACTCCTTAAGGAGGAGATGGAACAGATTTGTCCTATAAAAAGTAAACTGTCGTAGGCGTGTTTTCATGAAAAAGTTGAAAAACTCGAAAAAATATTCAACATATAATACATATAATTCTAGTAGATATAATATATTCTTTAACTTTAATAATCTGTGGAATCACCGTAAAGAGCAGAATATTTTTATTGATATCTTGTCATGTAAATTACAGAACTGAGGAAGCAGAAGTTAGTTGAGTCAAGTTTTATCTGATTTTTTATATTGATTTATTATCTACTTTTCAATTTTGGCTACACAATCAGTTTCATATTGTTAACCTCTATTTCTTTTTCGATCAGTTAAAATCTGGAACCATAATCATATAGGACGAGCAGTAGAGTTTGGTTCAATCAAACGGAAAAAATGTAGGAATTCCTTACTCCTCTTCTATCATTGAAAGAAGAACTCGTCATGAGATCTCGAGAATTTCGAGATGTATAAGTTGCAGGAAATTTCTCATTTAAAAGTAGATCACATTCTCTTAGCTTCCGACAAGGTATCCATCGGTTTCGAATCTAGGAGGTCGCAAATTTTTCGAGAAGTGATGTATGGCGCAGCTGTACTAATTAAAACGTCTCTAACTAACTGAAAATCCCATTGCGGTTGTTTTCTTTGTTCAGTGGTCGCTTTCGGCTATGAGCAAGACTATAAGCCAAACATTTACAATCAACTACTTTCTCAAATTCACGAAAAAGCATAATTAAAGGAGCAAGAATTCATTATATTTTAAAGATTTTTATTTCGCAACAATATATCATTGGATGATAAAGACAGGTCTTGAAATATCTCGGACTACTAACTTAATTTTAAACTAGTACAGCTGCTCCATAAATCAGTATTATTGCCCTGACAAAAAAAAGGAATTAAATAACTTCCCGAGTCATTACTGTGGGAAAGTTGGCTCGTTACTTCCTGACGACTCGTTGCCGGAAACCACTTCTCGAAAAAGTTGCGACCTTCTAGATTCTGAAACGATGGATGTCTTGCCGGAAGCTGATAGAATGCGATCCACTCTTCCGAGAAATTTCCTGCTACGTTTACATCTCGAAATTCTCGAGATCTTACGACGAGTTCTGCTTTCGATGATAGAGGACGCGTAAGGGAATCCGAATTTTTTCCGGTTGATTGCACCAAACTCTATAGCTCCTTCTGTATGGCCGTGTTGTCAGATCTTAACTGATCGAAGAAGAAATAGAGCTTCATAATCCAAAACAGATTTCGTGCGCAAAATCCTAACGAATTGAACAAAACAATATGAAGAATGGTTGAAACTTTGACTCAACTAACATCTGCTTCCTGAGATCTATAATTTTTGGAGAAGTATCATGGTCGTAGCTTTTGGAGCCTACATCTGGGCTAAGTTTTCAAAACGAACTAAATATTTTTTATGTGAAATAAGTGAGTTGACTCGCGGATTAGAACTCGGATCATCGTTGGATTTTAAATCAAGTCAAGTTAATTGACTAACAGTAACAACTTATTTGTATATTCAAAGAATTACTTTTAGCATTTTCAAGAACTTTATGTACCTACAGTGAACCGTACATACTGAATGTTTCTATTAAAAAATGTCATTCAAAAGACTTACTTATTTGCCAAAATCTTAAAATTATCACAATTTGAAAAGTGACGAACAATGTGGCCATCCCTAGATAAAAGATTTTGGTGAAAACTGAACAGCTTATGCAGAGTTTCCACTTGTAATCATTTCCACCTAGTCAGTGCAATATAGAAACTTAAAGTAGTATGCGGGAGAGATAAACATATTAACCAATTGGATTGAAATTTGGAACGTATAATTTTTTTAGCCGTTAGAAGGAATTACGTGAATCGGTGCAGAAGAATTTGAAAAAGAAATTTGGCTCATGTATTAAATCAACCTAATATTTATAAGTGAAGTTTTCTATGCTTGCTGAAAAATTTGTAATTATTTGACTTTTTACGAACATATTTAAAGTTTCTGGAGGTTTCTAGAATGGTTGAAAATTTTATTAAACATTCTCAGAATTTCTTAGAATTTCCCAGAATTATATATACCATCATCTTGTAATCTTCTCTAATATGTTTGAATAGTCTCGAATTAGAATGTAGTAAAAGTTTTCAGAATTGCCTGGAAATATCTCTATATCTCTTTACATCTTTAGACTTTTTTACGATATTAGATATTTGTGCCCAACTTCGTCTAAGTGTTCTTAATGAATATTCCGGACTATCATGAAATGTTTAGAAATGTATGCTAAATCAAAACAGCACTATACACAATTTTTATTTTTTTTATTTTAATTAATAACCCATTATTCACCCGTGAAACATTGGCGTACACGTTCGAAGATTTCTAGAAACGGCATTAACATATTATACAATTCTTTGAAATTATTCGAATTTTCTGCAATGTTCTAGAATGCCCTTGCAAATTCCTAAATTCTGTGGAGTTTTCTGAAATTTTCGTTTTTTTTTTGTTGTTGTTTTTTTTAATTGAAACTTTCTTAACATTCTTGAATGTTTAATAGGTTTTCTAGGAAAATCTGAAGTTTTAGAAAACTTTAAAAATTGCTAAAATATTCTGAAAGTTTTTTGGGGTACTCTAGAATAATATACAATATTCTAATGTACTTTAACATTTGCTTGAAAACTCGACTATTTGTAAATTTCACTGTGAATTATGAAATTTTCTCGAGTTTTCGATAAAATTTTGGAAATATCTGTCTCTTCATGCGAGCAGGGTGAGGTTGGGCTTCATATTAAGATTTGGCCTACCCACAAACAACACACTCAGAAAAAAGTTTGGTATATTCCACAAAAATTTGTTGGAATCAACCAAATGAATACACTGCTATATGGTGAAAGAAAGGTTCAGTTGAACCAATGAAGGGTTCCTTTGATTCAATAAAGCTCTTAGTTGCTTAACCAAATGTTTTGGTGGATATGGAATATTTAGTAGATTCAACATCATGATGTAATTGAATGCATCCTTTGTTAAAATTATTTTCAGATGTTTTCTACGAGCGTAATATAAGCCGAGTTCTTGAGTTCTCAGACAGCCCATTAAAAATGTGAAAGATGAGGATTTATTTTCCCGATAAAGGCATAAATCTGCTTGTCGTTGTGAGCAAATCTTAATTAGCCTGTTAAAGAGATATTTATTCTAAGGAGAAGGCACGCTGAAATCTTTATTCGCTTAAAGAAGAAGAATATTACGGTATTCGTAGGGTAACATCGGCTGGTGCTCTAATATTTATGAAAGGATGGATAAGCGAGAGAAGAGAGCAGAGGTCGTGTCGCGAACCTTTCACGGAAATTAATACTCCGTGGAAACGTCAGTGACTGATGTCGTCGGGTTGACATCACCGACCTCTTCTGGGAGATGTCTGACGGCCATTTCGAAATTCACCTGGTCTAGCAGTCGCCCTGCACATATATTTCATCGTTATCGCCCACTCCGTGGAAAATCGCACCAAACGCCGGAACGTAAATTCCACCTCCGTACCTGTGTGTATACTGCATTCACAAGAAACATTATGCCAAATCCAAAACGTCTCGAGAGATCAGCAAGAAGACACTTTTAATTTGTACTTTTAGATATTCTCTAAAAGCTATTCTAGCTTAACCCTTAAAGCTACTTAAGAAGGCCCTATAGCGGCCGTTCAAGCATTGCGTAACTTTTGGAGAAAGCACATTAGATATATGTGATTTTTACAGATTTTTGAAGCGATATCTTCCGTTAGCAGAAATGATTTGAAGTTTAAAGTACGCAAAAAGTGATTTTTTAAACATATTTCACCGCTGCCTTCATAGTTAGCTTCAAAATAATTTCAACATGTCCGAATTCGTTTATCGCAATATAACTCAAAAAACTTTTGTTGAAGAGAAAAAATGCTGGTGGCAAATAAACTCACGTACAGTCACAATTTTACTTGAAAACTAAAATACTGTTGCAAATTAAAGTGCTTAAAAGACGAAAAATTTGTGTTCATTTATCTTTTTACTTTGGTGCGTCAAAGAGTAAACAAATATTTTTCATGATTATTGAATTATTGTTTCGTAAGTGATTTCTCAATATTTTTTAGTAAATAATATTGGTATTTTCTTCAAATTTATGATAATACGAGATAACTAATCCCTTTGCAGAATTTCACGCTCCTTTTCGTCAGGTATGTCATTAGGTTTAACCCTTCTACTTGTGTGGTTACGGTTGTATCTAATCGACAATATTTAACTTTGTCGACAAAACACGTCCCTGAATTAATTTCCGTTTAGTTAAGACATTTTTTTCTAACATGATGCTTCTTCAATAATTTGCTGCAAAACAACGCTACTAATACTTGTGAAATAATAATAATTTCATAATTAATTAAAAATCATTAGTATTAATTGTTTTTCCATAATAAAATATAACCAAGTAGGGGATGATAGCCTAGAGTAATTGTACATTATGCAATTACGTAAAAGTTGCACGAGTATTTGTCTTGATCTCATTTTCCCACGTTTTCCAATATTTATAAATTACTTTTGTATAGAAATAGTTAAATATTACTTCACGTTTTCTATACTACAAATAGTTTTTTTTTTAAATTTCCCTAAAAGTACAAACTTTAATGATCTACTCTATGATAGTGTCACCTACTTGGTTCTATTTTTTTATGGAAAAATAATTGTTAATAATAATTTATAATCACTAATAATAGAAATACGACTAAATAGATATTCGCAGCGTTGTCTTGTAGCCAATTATTGAAGAAGCATTATGTTAGAATAAAATGCAGTAACTAAACGGAAATTGATTCATGGACGTGATTTTTGGACATATTTAAATATTGTCGAGTACACACAACCATAACTATAGTATTAGAAAGGTTTAATCCTGATGGCACACCCGATGAAAATCACCGTAAACTTCTGCAAAGGGGTTAGTAATATCGTATTATTGTAAATTGAGAGAAAATAGTAATCTGATTTTTGAAAAAACTACGGAGAAACCACTCGCAACACGTTAATTTGATAATCATGAAAAATATTTTTTCACTTCTTGACGCACCAATGTCACATTTTTTAATATGTTTATATCCGCTTTCAGATTCTTATGCCTCTTTAAATTATGAAAGACATATAAAAAGGATAAATGAATACTACATTTTTACGTCATTTAAGAACTTTAGATTAAAAAAAAAAATTAGTTTTTAAGTAAAATTGTGACTTTGCGTAAGTTTATTTACCACCAGATTTTTTTATCAACAAATATTTTTTGAAATCATATGGAATATTGCGATGCATGAATTTGTACAGGGGAAATGATTCTGACCATAAATGTGAAAGCAGCATTGGAATATGTCGAAAAATTACTGTTTTCGTACTTTCAAACTTCGAATCATTATGCCAACGGAAGATATTGCTTTAGAAATTTGTAAAAAATCACAGAAATCTATTTATATATATAGAATGAGAGTTTTCCTATCTTGATCGAAAAATTAAAAAACTTCTTTTTTTCGGCCCACCCTAACCTACACTCACAAAAAATTGTGGTTGATTCAACACAATGTTGGTTGATGTTTTGACAAAACAGTGCTGATTTTTCCTATAATTCTGCAAAGATCTAAACTTGTAACAAATAAGTCGTAATAGTACTCGTGTTAAATTTTGAAATCATTTATGAATCCATTCTTCAAGTATAAGAAATTTTTCAATGTTTATAATTTATTTCTTCTAAGTTCAGACCTAGGTAGAATTCAAGGAAAACTTAGCACAATTTTTATATCAAGGTATTTTCTTTAAAACTTATTCTAAACCGGTCCTCTCAGTAAAATCATAATGATCCTGATAAAAGAACATTACTTTTTAAAAATTTTCTAGTATCTTTTAGTACTTTCTGAACGAATGATGAGGTGGGAAATTAAAATACATGCGAGTATGTCACAAGAAAAAACTGGAAAGAAATTTATTTTTGATCCGAAAAATCCAGGAATTTGCCGGAAATTTGCAAACGAAATTTCGCTAGACACCCTGAAGGAAGAACTAAAAAATAGGTCTTTTCTAAAAAAAGTGCTTAAACTAGGTCATTGCAATACCCTGCTGCAAAAGTGTTGTATGCTTTGATGAAAAAAAGTTAATACCTCCTAATCCGTTTACTGTATTTACTATTTTATGAATTTCCCTCACTTTGATATCAAAAGCTTTTGATAGAAAGTTCATCATAATCAGTAATATTTTTCGATGTGTCGTACGTTGTTCCGCTCAAAAGGCAACAAATTTTTATCGAACGTTTTGTTAGATTTTCTGTTGATTTCTATCACAGCGAAGTAGGCCTTTGTTCCAATAATTCCTATACATTTCAATAAGTCTTTTTGCGTTAAATCAGAATTCAACCCGATCCTATCAAATATGACAGCCTACATTCCTATCCACTTTTAGACGCAAGCTCAAACCGTTCTACCAAATTATATCCGTCGGGAAATCTTATACTTTTTTCTATCAACATGTTCTTATTAACTTTTAGTAACCACACCTGTACTCAGCACACATACTGACCGCACTAATGCGATTTGAGATTCTAAATCTTTGAAATTCAATATCTGGGAAGTAACTAATTCAAATTTAATGTATAATAGGTACGCGTTGGGGTAGAAATAGAAACGTCGTAGTGGAGAGAGACCCTTGGTCTACGCAAGTAGAAATTTGCTGAAGTAACAAATTTCACGAGGTGCGAATTCGCACTAGTGTAGCTATTGAAGGTTAAAACTCTGTAATCTATCAAGCACACAAGATTTGTATCACACTCGTATGTTCTTTTATCCATCTAGGAAGCTTATGTAATTTTCAATTAACATTATCCCGTCGAAACTCTACTAAATCCTACGTCTAGAAATCTCGAATAAATTGATCAAATTTTATCTGTTGTAAAATCTCATACTTTTCCTATCAACCGTTTTTTATTGAAACTCTATTAAATCTTAGCAGCAGTAGACATGTGTCAAATCCTATTTTTCAGAACCTGCAAAATTTCTATTGATTTCTACTCGTTGCAAAATCTTGTACTTTTCTACTAAGGCTATACCAAACTCTATCAAATCTTATGTAATGAGACAATTTTGATAGAAAAGAATACGATTTCTGGATGTATACAATTTGATCGAAATTCTCGAGATTCTGATACGTAGGATTTGATATAATTATGAAGTAGATAAGGATTGATAAAACTTCGATAAGAAGCTGGCGACAAAAAAATATAAGATTTCTCTACAGATAACTTTTGATAGAAATTTCCGGGATTCTGATACGTAGAATTTGACAAAAGTCTGGAGTGGATAAGATTTCACAGAATTTCAATAAGAAGTTGTTGATGAAAAAGTATAATATTCTTTGACGAATATAATTTGATAGAAATTTCCAAAACCTTGTAAGATAGAATTTCATACAAGTGATGTGGGAATAAGATTTGATCAATTTTCAATGAGAACCTGTTGATAGAAATGTATATAATTTCTCAACAGATAGAATTTTCTTGAAATATCGTAGACTCAGAAGCATATAAATTGATACAAGTCTTGTGCTGATCAGATTTTATAGAATAGGTATAGGATATATGTACCTTTTCTATAAAATCTTATAAGTGCAAGATTTGTATCAATTTCTATGCTTCAATTTCTATGATATTTTGAGAAAATTCTATTTGTTGAGAAATCTTATACTTTTCTATCAACAGCTTCTCATCGAAGTTTTATCAATCCTTATGTACTTCATACCTGTATCAAATCCGACGTATCGGAATCTCGAAAATTTCGATCAAGTCAACGCCTGCATTCAACATCAGTCTATCTGTTGATAGCGCCGTGTATGAGACTATGCGCTGTGTATAAGTTTAGGGAATAGTATCATACACGGCGCTGTCAGCACATAGACTCATATTGAATGAAGGCGTTGAATTACATATGTTGTAGGCATTTAGAGAATTCAGGCATTCAGCCGACTGCCGGTGATCAGAAGAATTTGGAAGCAATTCTATACCTGGCGTCCAAGTGCCTGGTTTATTTAGTGAAACGTTTTAAGCAATTAAAGGAAACCAACCAAAAAGTATCAAAACACATTGAATAGCTTTTTACCATTTTATTTTCATTTTCACAAAGCAAATCCCAGGAATATGATTTATCTGAAGTTGGATAAACACGCGGAAAATAATTGAAAAGTACAATTATCGGACGACGGATAATTTTTATCCGCCATGTGGTAAAAATTATCTGCTGTTAGCTAATTGTAGTTTTCAAATGTTTGCAGCATTTTAATCCAACCTCAGATAAATAATATCTGTGGGATTCACTGTGCATCTAGTTAATGAATTATACTTTTACAAAATATTAAGAATAATGATATTGTGTCATATATTTAAAAAGCCTTTTAATTTAAGTTCATGTTTTCACAGGTTTCACAGGTGAATATTTATTTATTCTTTCATTTACCTTATTATAATTATAGCAATATTATTATTAAGGACCAATAATAAAGAAGAACGTAATTAATTAAATAATCATTTCATTAAAAAATCTTTATATTCATTAAATAATCAAATGATGAATATATGATTCATGTTAATAATAATTAGGAGTATAATAATTATGGTTGCATAATGATATTCACTTATATTTGTGTCGATTATAATTATTCACTAGATCTTCAACACTTCATTTATTATTATTGTTTACCATTACGTATTTTTATTCAGCAGTAAAATTTCTTGTGATTCAATATAATGCAGATGTTATTCATACCAATCATATTCTGTAAATTTAGCTATTTACTTTTTTCCGTGACCGAATTGCGAAATAAAAATACGATTTTCTCTTTTTTTTATATAATTTATACGTAGTTCTTTCTGTTTCGAATTTTTGTTTATATAAAAATAACAAGAGAATATATACTTTAAATTGAAGGACAATTCTTTATTTGTCAGTAAATTTAAATAAATTACGTTTAGTAAATATCTAAATTAACCATATTACATGCATCATTTGAAATCATTCCAAAAAAAGTCGACTTTGACTCAACAAGAGTTGAATAACATTTTTATAAAAAAAAAGAAAAAAGAAGAAATTAGTTTCGAGCTATTACTTATTTTTACTGAATCGTGAGACTAGCGCTCAAAAAATAATAGCCTACGAGAGAACCCTTATAAAAAACGTCGTATCCAAAAAAAAAAACCCGAACCTGACACAGAAAAAAATACATAATTTTTGTATGTTTTACACTAAATGAAAAAAATGGCTCCCAAGCCATCACTTAGAACTATAAAACCGTGAAAGGAATATCTAGTAAGAAGCAACCATCTCCAAGAAAAAACAGTGCGCCCCACAAAAACAAAAATATTGAAATTGAAACCCAAAAATTTGCATACATTTTTTAACTATCAATTTAAAAAAATATAAAGTGCTTTCCAGCTATCAATAAGCTCCATTGAATTGCAAAATAAATAGGCTCAGAAAGAAACAACTCAACAAAATAGCCAAACATTGATTTTGACCTACTTCTAAAGTTCTAAATTGAACTGGGCCAAAATCTTCTACAGAGAAATGATTTGGGTCGAAACAATTATTTTACGCCAATAAAACGCATTGCCGGAATTTGGCACTTGATTCCTTATGCTCCTGCACTCTTCACTTGTCATAATTTGCATTGAAAAATTGTATACTTCTTCTAGACCATAAGTTTCTAGGACATACTACGACATGCAAAAACAACCAACGTGAATTTCGGAAAAGTGGAAATGAAAATGAAAGTAAAAAGTTTTTTTTTACCGAAATATAACAATTATTAAAGGGACAAGAAATTGAGGAGGAGCACCTATAATTTCACATCCACGTAAAAAATCGTCAATTGCATCATCATATGACAGAAAAAATTCTCTGACATGAGTATTCGAAGACATTTTAACTTGAATGCGTTTTCCGTGTTTTCAACTTATTGTTGGAAGGAATAATTTTTTCAATATGTGAGATTCGTCTGATTATTATACATCCTTAAATATATTTGTAACTCAGATCTATTAGATAAATCTCTTATTCGAATATAAAAATTAATATACTTACACATATCACAGGTGAAGCGAATCTTTAGGATCTTCGGAAAAAGTTGGTGCAAGGGAAAATAAAAAATTTTTTATAGGTTCCAACATAAAAACCAAAATATGAAAACAAGTAGAAGATTAAGAAAGTGATGGATCTAAACTTTTAAAATCAACTTTTAATAGTTAGCACTAAAGGTAGAAAAAAATTATATCGTCTACATAACTTTTTTCGTTGAATTTCCCAATAATTTCTAATGATAATATCAGAATTTGGTGTGAAATATGACAAATAACCTGGAAAATTTCCATCCAAATAAAAAAAAATCGCAATAGAATAAGAAAATGCCTTTCCCATAGGATATCACTGCTCTGTGTCAAATTGAAATCTCACATATTTTAAAGATCCATTCAAAATTTTGAAAGAACACGATTCACTAAAACATATTCGTGCATCAATTCATTTGTCAAACTTAATGCGATCAACTAAAATTGTTTGGATTTGTAATCCGCTTTGACTCCAATAATAGCAGCTGTGCTCTCCAAAAGAGTCGATTGGACGCAATTGAGTTTAATGGATGGTTGCTGGACAAATTCCGGTAGCGATGCGACGTTGAAAGGTCTTCGGCTCTCACCTCGCACGTTTCCTTGGATACTCTGAGGATCTTATCGATTCTATAACAAGACGCACCGTCAAGATTCTCTTGATACTTTGCGAAGACCTCAAATCGTTAAATCGATATCTTGTAAAGGATGTTAGCTAACAGCTTAAATTACTTTGCAGTCTTACGGATTAAAGTAATTAAAACTAATCAAAATGTTTACTCAATTTCAAAACAGATGAGAAATTTAAGATGTATATGTTACGTCAAAGAATTCATTCTAAAGATGATTCAACTGGTTAATAATCGATGTTCGTCTCCGATTAAAAAAGCTGATTCAATTGTGCAATATGTAATAATCTCTGGCTTTCTGGCGTGAATGATTCTACATATTAAGGTCTCATTTAGTTTATATTTATATTCGAACTCTACCTCTGGTGGAGTATTTTGAAGTACATTTTTTCTGTAATACCCCAAGTCGAAATTTTGGTCCTGCTTTAGCCCTGCATGATTCCATTTAGGGCCTCCTTTAGTCCTGCTTAGCCCTCAACGTCCTCTTTTGAATCCCATTGGACCTCGAGGCTCTGTTTTGATTTGCTTACGTCCTGAAGACCTATGTGCTTTTCTCGTATTTATATATTGTAATTATTCTATTCAATTAAATATTTATTATAATTATTTTATTAACTTAATTTGTTAAGATGCATGATAAAAACAGTTATGGTATATCAGGCAGAGCTATAAAGTTGGTTTCTATGAAATTCGAAAAAAGTCAATACAAATTTGAAATACGTACAAAAGAACTATTTTTAGCTGCAGATTTGAGTGATTTCCGATTTTTATTAGAATATATATATTAGCCGGCGAAGCCCTCGTGTGTTTTGAGCACACAAAGCGACCCACGGACGACAGCTTTCTGCATCCATCTCGCAAGTGCCGTGGCATATTTTTGGCACGGGGGAATGGCTTTCAGGTTACGAACCAGTGATAGTTTCGCACTTCCAAGAGCACCTATCACAAGGACAATTACTTGTACCGAATATTTTAGGTACAGTCGTTGCAGCCCCCTTTTAAGGTCTTGATACCTTTCCTCGTTTTCTTTCTCCTTGGCAGTGATATTCTATTCGGAAGGAGCCGAGAATTCGATCACAAATATAGTTCATTTCTCGAAGTGTTGCAGAACAATGTAAGGCCTCGAGTGTGCAACGGAGACTACTGTCCGAAAATCGCATTTCCAGAAAATTTGGCCCTTCTCGTATTGGACAATTGACTCTATCATCTCGCTTTGAGCGTTCGGTAGAGCAGGGTCGCAGCCAACACCGTAAGAGCGACAAAGATGGTAATAAACCACTCTTAGGGCCGCATTATGTCTGTAGATATACGTGCTTGACACCTATCGCTTGGAACTTCTTGACATAAAATGCGGTCACGGTATGTTAAGGTGGAAATGACACCGTCCTAGCATGCGAAAATAAAACCCTCTGTACCTGAATTGAGCTCTGATGATCTGAGAAAAGCAAAAGTTTGCTCCTTCGACAAGGACTGTTTTTCTACATTTTTGTGAAAGTTTCCGTGC
>JAABKJ010006955.1:2992-21406 GCA_011634705.1 Andricus grossulariae
CACTATGAACTCGTCTTTTTGAAAATTTTCAAAATTTGAAACAGATTTGGTCTGAAACAGATTCATTGAATGCATAACAAAATTCAAATGGCTGAGTAAGATTGATTTTATCTGTAAAAACATCTTTGCTTCAATCTATCTTTTTGAAATCGTGCATTAAGTAGAACGAATCTTAATTGTTTAAATTCAAATTGCAATTACAGACCTTGGCTTTAGAGATCAAAAATAGTGTGAATAGTGTCCAAAATTGTTCAAAATCGTGTAAAAATAGTGTCACAAAACTTTTAAAGTATTGAAAATAAATTTCAATGTTCATTCAAAACTCCTATTTATTTATCGCAGGCTTCAAGGTAATTCACCTTTTTCTCATTTGTCCACTTAAACGCGAATTGAAGTAATAGAACCTAATCGGAAAATCCAACTATTTTTGGTTGATAGTTCATTCTGCACGGTTAAAAAGTTCAAAATTATACTTTTGGTTGAGAATTTATCTTTTTTATTAAAAAAATTTATTAGATGGTTCAAAATTGAATTATTTGATTGAAATTGAACAATTTTCTCAAAGATTTCAAATATTTCCAAATATTTCATAAGATTGCGAAGATTTGAAATATTTTGCAAACATTTTTAAAATTACAGAAAAATTTAGAAATATTTTTAAGGATTTACAAATATATCAAATTTTTTAAAAGATTTTAAAAGATTTGAAAAAAACTTATGAAGATTTCATGAATTTCACAATAATTTCAAAAATTTCCAAATATTCCAAAAAGTTTCAAAGATTTCCAAATACTTTAAAAGATTTTTAAGGATTTGAAAGATTTCACAAAGACTTTAAAGATTCCGTAAAATTCCAAATTTTTCCAAATATTTCATAAGATTTCGAATTTTTCTGAAGTCATTTAAATCTTCATACTTCTTGGTTGAAAATTCAACTGTTTTGTTGAAAAGTCGAGTTTTTGACTTAATAGTTCAACATTTTGATCAAAATTTTGTTTCTTCTTCGACAAGAAATTTGTTTGAATTGAAAATTCAACTATTTTGTTGAATTTGGTAGAAAATTCAACTATTTTATCCGAAAGTGATGCATTTTGTTAAAAAGTCGTCTTTTTTGGAAGAAAATCAATTTTTTGGTTAAAAATGCGATTTTTTAGTTGAAAATTAACCTGTTTCTGATAAGAATTCAAATATTTGGTTAAAAAATTTGTCTTTGTTGGTTAAATCCAAATGTTTTTTGATTTTTAATTAAAACTTTTTTTGTTGATATATCACCTATTTCATTTTTTGTTGAAAAATCATCTTTTTAGATTGAAAATTCAACTGCTTGGTTGAAAGTTGAACTACTTTCTTGAAAGTTAATTTGTTTTTGTTGAACATTTTTTTTGAGTTTGAACTTAATTTTTTGTTGTTGTTAAAAATGTTTTTTTTTTCAAATGAAAATTCAATTATTTCCTTAAAACTTCAACTGATTGGTTACAGAATAACTTTTTTATTGAAAATTCATATTCTCGGGTTAAAAGTTCAACTGTTTTGTAGAAAATTTGTTTTTTCTTTATAAAAAATCAATTTTCTGATTAAAAATTACATTACATAATTTTTGGTTGGAAATTCATCTTTTCTTAGCCTAAAAATTCACCTATTTAGGTAAAAATGTTCAGGAACCACAAAAATATAGTCTCATAATTAATCGAATAAAATTTGGACTAACATGACATCCATTCTTCAAAATATTCATTGGAAAATTTATGTCATTTGTTAAAAATTTGTATTTTTTGGTAGAAGATTCAACTATTTGGTTTAACATTTATGCATTTATTGAGAATTCTTCTTTCTGGTAAAAAATTAAACTATATTTGGTTAAAAATTGATGTATTTTGTTAAAAATTCATCTTTTCTGGTAGAAGGTTAATCTCCTTAGTTGAAAATTGAACTATTCGAAAAAATATATATATATATATATATGTATTTAGTTTACAATTTGTATTTTTGTTAGATAATAAACTTTTTTGGTTAGAAATGCAATGTATGATTAAAAATTTATCTGTTTTGATTGAGAATTCAAGTATTTTGTTGAAAATTTTTCTTTTTTGGTTTCGGTCAACTGTTTTCTATTTAAAAGTAAACTTATTTGGTTTGAATATCAAATATTACATTTTTTTCTAAAAATTAGTATTTACAGGTTGGAAATGCCATTGAGAATTGTCGCTAATTAGCTAAAAACTTCAGAAACATGTTTTAAGAAAAAGTAAAGAAATATCGGCATTTGGAGACAATTGTTAGAAAATATTGTCTTTATTACAATATTCACGAAATAGTAGTAAAATAGTGTAATTGTTCATAAAAAGTGTAAAACAGTGTCAATAGTATGGTGAGTCCGAGGCCTGTAATTAACCTAGTACAATAAAAAAGTTAGGTACCTAGTTTATAAATTTAGATAAGAAAATAAATTGACTTCACATGCATTGACGAATATAGCGTCTTTTTATCATGTTGCCAATTTTTAAATATGTTTTACGGAACATTCTTGAAAACTTTGGCCCTGAGGCCGTTTCTACTGTAGCGGACTGAATAAACATAAACAACAACTTAAGAGAGACATTGTAAAGGAAAGATTTCCTTTCAGAATTCAGAAGACAAGACCTTCTTCCACATCATATCTTAAACGTTACTGTACACATGGGTGAGCTACATCTTCCGAGCACTTCTTGTAAGGAAAAATCAGATTCAGGTTTAGTAGACTCACAACACCAAATTAAAAAAATTGAAGTTAAGGATGTTCACAATCATTTTAAATTTATAACTAACCGCATGGAAGAAATAAGAACGAAATTAACTATTTTAATGCCAGCTTACTTAAAGAAATTGTAGAACACCGAAATACTTGGATGCATTTTTAAAGAACAGAAATGAAAGTTTGAACAACAGATTAAACAAAAAAATTGAAGCGTCAAGACATAACAAACATACATATATTATTATAAATAAGCATAGAAGTGATGTTGATGTAGACAATAACAACGATCCACAGATTGTGAATATTTCTAACTTGAGCATTACTGAGCAAGATGAGATTCCGGATAATTGTAGAGATCCACTTAGGAGAAAGAGTCTTATAGCTTTCAATTATTTAAAGAAACCACAATGAATTTCAGGTGTAGACAGAATCATTGCAAATCAAATAAGCATAACCAATAGTTTTATGAGCAAGAACAAAGAAAAGTTTATTTTATATTTTGTTAAATGATTTTAAAACATATACAAAAATTAATTATAACCCTTTAAACTTTTCACAAATTGATACCTTCAAAATGGTAAATGGTTGGAGGACAAGTGGTTTCCTAAATCCTAGCACAAAGAGCAGATTTACTTACGGTAAATACTTACAATGCTGGAGTGCATGGACTTCCAAAAATACATGAACAGAATTGTCTTCTCAGACCAGTTGTGTCTTCCATAGGCACTCTTACTTATTACTTAGACAAGATTTTCAGCAAAATTATTTCCGATGTCTTACCATCATATCCTTATAACATAAAAAACTCAATTGAATTTGAAGAGAAAATCAAAAGCTTTAAAATACCCGATAATCACAGTATGGTATCACTTGATGTCACATAACTCTTTACTAATGTTCTTTTAGAACTTGTTCTGAAAAGCATAGAATCTAGATGGAATTACATAAGGAAAAATACCACAATTCCTTTCGATAAATTTAGGAAAGGCATTTTTTTCTTATAAATAACACCCTCTTCGATGATAACTTTTACCAGCAAAGACATGGTATGCCTATGGGTTTACCAATTTCGACTATTCTATCGGAAATTGTCATGCAAGATTTTAAATCAGAGGTATTTAATCAATTCAATTTTGAAATTTCAATATATGTACGCTATGTTGATGATTCATTTTTAATTATTCCCGAAAATAAAATAGATTTGATCGTTTCACTTTTTAATTCCTGTCACAAGGAAGATCTGAAAATAATATTATAAAAACGAATTGGTTTCGCAGAAAAACTTAGGCAGGAAAATATTTGAACTATTTTCCTAATCACCCCATAGAGCATAAAATTGGAATTATCAAAAATCTTGTTGATTCGGCCATTCTTTTAGCAGACGTTTCTTTTCACTCAGAAAATTTAGAACTATTCAAAACACTATTATTCTGTAATAACTATCCAACTAATTTGATTCATGAGCACATTAACAAAAGATTAATTGAACTACAAACAAAAAAAAACAACACTAGAGACAATATCAATATTGACAATACTAATCAAAACTCAAAAGCAATTATCTCATATCCTTTTTAGGCCAAATTTCACATAACATTAAAAGACTTATAGATAAAACTGATATTTGGACTAATGTAATGTTATATACAGAAATTCCTGTCGTTGTGAGAAAGCTTACATTGGCCAATCGAAAGATAAAGATGGGGCATACCATAGTTTTAACAATAATATAATTACATAAATAAAAACTTAAATCATTCTACAGGTAATTAATCAGTTTCTTACTTCTCATATTAAATATACTATTCACCTATTTCGAACCCAACCTTATATTATATGTTTTCTACCGCAACCTATACGTTTTTTATATTTTTCTGAAAATCATGGAACACACACATAAAGAAAACTACACGAAACCTTTTTTAAACTGTTTTAAGGTATTCTTTTTGTATATTTTTATACATTTTGTAATTACATTATATTTCTTCGTTCTCATAGCAAAGTGTTTCCTTAGAATTTTTCGAATATATTCTGATATCGTTGTCTGAAAAAAATTAAATTTTTCAAGAAAAAAATTCTCGTGGCTACAAAAGTGGTTTAACTCACATAAAACGCATAGGATATCTCTCTTATAGAATTAAACATTCAACACGAAAAGTAAAAAGGTGGAGTATTAGGGAAAATCGTCTTTGAATATTTTTATAAGAATATTGTAATTTTTGAGATTTTCTACTTTCTCTTTAGAAATGTCTCCAGTTTTTAATTGAACCATTTTAAATTAAAAAATTTTATCAATTGTTCAGTTGAACGATTTTTGGTTCAAACATATAAATCCACATTATCATTTCAAATACTCTGAATTGGAGAATAAATCAATACATTTATAAATCGTTAAAATTATATAATTTTGAAGCAATTATAAGTTAGAAACAATGAAAATTTAACGATTTTCAAATTGTTATTCATACACAAAAATTGAGCAATGCAACTTACAAATAGATAATTCAAAAAAATTAAGAACTTTAATTTCTAACGTTCAAAGTTTAAATTAAATACTGAATATATTTGAAACAATTGAGGTTCAGATTGCGCATGTAAGGTGGAAGTTTTTTCAATGAATTTTTTAAATTTTGTTATAATTTTTGTATCTTGCATTTTGAGTGATCATCAGTTTGAAGCGCGAATATTTCATATGAAATTTTCTTTCACGAATTCAAAAACAAAATGAAATAAATACTGTTTTTATAAGGAAAAATTATGAAGGAATTCTCAATAATTGAGTTTTTCTCATAGCTAAGTTGATTTTTCTGAAACTTCAAGAATTGTAATTATAATTTTAAGATCGTTCTAACTTCGAACACAAACTTTAAATTAAATAGCTTGCTTGAAATTGTACAATTTCGAATTCATTACATTTTGATGTTCCAAATGCGCGATTTTTTAATGTGTAACTGTGAAAATTTAAGATTGTTTAACTTAAACCTTCTTTGTGTTCAAGAGACTCAGTTTTCAACATTTTGAATTATCAAAATAGTTGCTGTATTAAAAATTAGATCTTTGAAAAAGATAGTTTTTCTATGATTTTAACAATCATTAATCAATCAATTAACAATCATTGATTAAAATTGTCTCACTACCGTTTCTCACTAATTGAAAGAAATAGTTGAATTTTAATAAATGATAGCTTTTTTTTCCCAATAAAACATTTTCTACAACTTTACTTTTTACAATTTTGAAAGGAAATTTTTCTATGGTTGCAATCATTATAAAAATATTTTTTAAGAAAACATTTTCTAACAAGTGTCTATGTCTGTAGATTATTCACTTATTTTAAATATTGTAAACAGAAAAGTTTTAGGGAATGTTTTTTTTTCGAAATAATAGGCCATGATTGATTGAAATTCAATAACATTTAAAACATTGGGGAGAAGCGACAGATAAAGAAAATTCAATTACAAAACTGTTGTTAAAGAAATTATTTCACTTTTTTCATAAGACTTGAATGTTAATATTATTTCAATTCTAAAAATCATCGGAAACTTTTTTCTTCCATAGGAAATTAAGCGGCACGTATTTTCTCGATTTGGGGAAAAAAAAATTCTGAAGTTATGAGTATTTGAATTATAAAGTTTTCTTTAAAAATCTTCAGCAATTATTTTTTTAAACATCTATAACTATTTACTTCATTGACATATTACACGAGAGATACTACACGTTTTTATTTTTTGTTTGTCAAATGCTTAATTCTATAAAAGAGATATTCTATGCATTTTATGTGGGTTAAACCATTTTTGTGGCCACGAGAATTTTTTTTCGTGAAAAATTGAATTTCGTTTTCAGACAACGATATCAGAATATATTTGAGAAAAACATATTTAAGAGGCAAATGATTCTGTGACTTGAAGTTGCATGATCTAAAATTGATTCGGACATTAAAATTTATTTTTATTTTCGTGAAATTGAAAGTTTTCCTTTGTATTGATAATAGTAAATTATAATGAAATTTTTATTTGACGCATTCGATTTTTGCGACACCTACCAGAGGTGGTATGAACCACCCTGAGCCCTCTCTTTGAGATTGTGAGATTAACTCACCTTACACGTATCGATGGAGCAATTATAATTGACTTTCTAATGAATAATTTCTTCATTTTTTCTCTTAATTTCTCCATTTTTCATTTTAACCTTCACCTCCTTCTATACATATTCCGACGGGCGAAATAAGGTACCGTCCATACTTGACCATAATTGTATGTCGAAATAAGCTACCATCGGCTACTTCGCCATACATGTATGGCGAAATAGCCACAGCCTAATTTCTATATGTATATAATGTTTCCGAAACATAATCGATTCGAAATTTTTCAAATAAGTTTTAACTACTAGTCTGGAAGATGTATTTATTAGGTTCTTACCTAAATTTATAAACCGTAAATTTACCCAGGTGTAAAAACATATAATTATATTTTTATGAATTAGGTATCTAGATAACATTCTTGGGCAATGTAGGCTCAAAAACTAGGTTTTTAAAACATTTAGTACTTTTCTCGGTGCTTGGCTCTTTGAAGAAGCACCAGCACCATCCGTCCGAACTGTAATGGCACTTAAGGGTAGTTGCTTGTTCTCTTCCTAGCGACCACTTTTGGATGGTAAAGGACACTGACACGATTGGGAAGAGGTAAGCGGAAAAATATACGAAACACCGCTAAAAGTAAAGAATGGAGCTCGAGGATGAAAAGACTTTTTGTTTCCGCAACTCTTGCCGCCAGGTCCGACATCCTCTTTCAGAGGTCGCCACGCTCTGTTGCCTCTTCTCTGTTGCACTTAGAGGTGCTTAAAATCCGCCGAGCGCTTTTTTTCTCGGACTTGAATTCCCTTATGATATCCATCAAACCAAATGCCACTTTTCAAGACACTTAAAAAAATTATGTTGGAGAAATTTCCAGTCTTTATACTCTAAATGCTTAGGAAAATTGAATTTAGACAGTAGACCCCAATATACGAGCAAAAGAGGAAAAATGGGTATTTTTTCGAAAGTAGGGAAATACCTTCTTTTGAATTAAATTAATGTGGGTATCGTATTGAATTCAATATATGGGACGATTTAAATTCCTTAGATTTAAAATCCAAATATATTGCCTTTTCTTAAAAATAGTTGAATCTTCAACCAAGGATAAATTATTTTTTAACAAACTAGTTCAGCTCTGAACCAGATAGTAGAAAATTAAACCAAAGACGTAAATTTTCTAGCTAAAGAGATTGTCTTTTTACCAAAAAGGTAAACTTTCATCAACATAGAAAATTAATTTTCAACACAATGCTTAACTTTTCAACCAAAGAGATGAATCTACAAAAAAAAACGAATTTTTAACAAGGTAGTTAAGCCTTTAACCAACTAGTTGAATTTTCAACCAAAAAGGTGCATTTTCAACCAAGATTAGTTTTCTAGCACCAAAACGAATTTTCAACAACATACATGAATTTGTAACCACAAAGATCAACTTTGAACCAAAAAGGTCATTTTTTAACTAAAAGTGACCAATTTTCAACAAATAATAAAATGGTTAAACTTTCACTTGCAAAAATAAGTTTCAACTAACAGAAAAAAAATATTTTCAACAAAATAGTCAAATTTTCAACCAAAGATATGAATTTTCATCCAAAAAGATTAGTTTTCTATAATGAGAGACGTGTTTTCAACAACATACATGCATTTTCAACCAAAAATCATTCACTTTTATCCAAAAATAAAATAGTTAAATTTTCAGTTAAGAAATAAATTTTCACTAACAAAAAACAAATTTTCAAGAAAATAGTTTATTCTTCATCCAAAGATGTATCTTTAATTATAAATCAATTGTCAACATCAAAAAATGTTCAACCAATAAAGATGACTTCTGAATCGAAAAGATAATTTTTTTACCGAAAAGATGAATTTTTATCAACATACATGAATTTGTAACCAAATAAAAATTAGTTTTCAACCAGAATCGTAATAGGTGAATTTGCTGTTAAAAAAATTATTTTAAAATAAATATATGAATTTGGAACCAGCAAGATTAGTTTTCTACCATTAAAGGCGCATTTTTATAAATGTACATGAATTTTCAATGAAAAAGGTCAATTTTCAATCAAAAATGGAATAGTGAAATGTTCAGTTGTAAAATTAATTTCAAGACAAGAAAAAAGTAAGTTTTCAACAAAATAGTTGAATTTTCAACCAGATAGTTCAATTTTCAACAAATAAAATTAATCTACAACAAAAAATGTAATAGTGTATTTTCAACCGAAAAAATTTTAATTTAAAATGAAAACAGTTGAATTATCAATCCAAGAAGATGAATTTTTAACGAAAAAAGGTTTTTTAGTACAAAAAATTCAAACAAGTTGTTGAATTATCGAACCAAAAAGACAAATTTTTAACCCAATAGTTGAATTTCTGACCAAGTAGTTGAATATTTAACAAAATAGTTGAATTTAAAGAAAAAGTGTGAACTAAATAGTTGAATTTTTAACGGGAGAGGTGAATTCTCGATGAAAAAAGAATTTGCAACCAAATAAAGATAAATTTTCAACCAGAAATGGAATAGCCAAATTTTTAGTACAAAAAATTTTCACTTAGCAAAAAATGATTTTTTAACGAAATAGTTAAATTTTCAAACAAAGATTTTATTTAATTATTATTGATTTTAAACCTAAAATATTAGTTTTCTACTAAAAAATACACATTTTTAACAACATACATGAAATTTTTAACCGATAAAGATACACCTTCAACCAAAAATAAAGTGACAAAATAGTTAAATTTCCAAGCAAGTAGTTGAACTTTCAACCAATGAAATCAATTCACAAGAAAAAATATTATTGCTGATTTTCAACCAAAAACTATTTTAATTTTAAATCAACAATAGTTGAATTATCAAACCAAAAAGACGAATTTTTACCTAAAAAAGATTTTTTATTAAAAAAAAATTTGAACAGATTGTTGAATTATCGAACCAAAAAGACTAATTTTCAACTAAATAGTTGTATTTCTAACCAAGTAGTTAAATATTCAACGAAATTGTTGAAATAAAAAATTTTGAACTAAAGAGTTAAATTTTTAACTGGAAAGGTAAATTTTCAATCAAAGAAGAATGTTCAACCAAATAAATATAAGTTTTTAACCAAAAATGAAGTAGTCAACATTTCAGTACGAAACATTTTCAACTAGCAAAAAATGATTTTTTAACAAAATAGTTCAATTTTCAAAAAAAGATTCCATTTAATTATTAATAATTTTGAACCAAAAATATTAGTTTTCTATCATAGAAGACACATTTTTAATAACATACATGAAATTGTCAACCAAAAAAGATACACATTTAACCAAAAATAAAAGAACAAAATATTCAAATTTGCAAGCAAGTATTTAAACTTACAACCAGTAAAAATCAATTCACAAGAAAAAATTTAATTGTTGATATTCAGCCAAGAAAGATTTTAATTTTAAATCAACAATAGTTGAATTATCAAACCAAAAAGACGAATTTTCAATGAAAAAAGATTTTTCTGGCAAAGAAAAAATTAACAAGTCGTTGAAATTTCAAACCAATAAGACAAATTTTCAAAAAACTAGTTGAATTCTTAAGTGAAAATTAATTTTTAACCAATTACATGAACTTTCAAGCAAAAGAAAAGAACTTAGAACATAGTAGTTGAATTTTTAACCAAATAGTTCAATTTAAAAAAAAAGGTTTTTAGTTGAATAATAAAAAAAAAATTTAACCGAATTGTTGAATGTTCAAATCAAAACGATCAATTTTCAACAAAGTAGTTGAACTTTCTAATAGTTAAATTAAAAAAGAAATAATTTAAGGTAAAAAAATTTATTTTGAATCGAATAGTTGAACTTCCAAGCAAAGGGAACAAATTGTGAACAAATTAGTTAAATTTTTAAACAAAAAAATTAATTTTCAGCCAAAAAAGTTATCTTTTTTATAAAAAGATGAGTTTTGAATTTAAAAAGGTTAGTTTTATATCCAAAAGCGTACATACGTTCTACGAAACAGTTGAGTTTCCGACCAAAAAGACTACCTCAACAAAAAAATTGAAATTTTTTCAAATTTCAATAAATTAATTGGATTTTTAACAAAATGGTTGAATTTTTAACCTGCGAAAAAAAAATTCAAATGAAAAAGATTAAACTTCAACAAAAGCAATTGTATTTTCAACCGCGTATTGAAATTTTGTAGCTAAAATTTTTTTTTAGAAGAAAGTTTAATTTTCAACACGCAAGTTCATTTTCAACCAAGAAAGAGTAAAATTTCTAACTAAATGAGATGAATTCTGATCCAAAAATATGAGCAAAAATATAATAGTAGACTTTTCAACAAAAAAGGATTAACTTTCAATCAAAACTAGTTAGATTTTTGTATTCAGTTCCATTAATGTACTTTTCATTTAAACAAACAAAAAAACATTAAAAAGGGGGAAAAGGGAAAGTTTCCTAAAATCAGAAAAAAATATGAATTCTTAAAAAGGGGAGAAGAGGGTTATAGGGGAAACAGTGTGAATTCTGTAAAATTTTATGAGAAGTCATTCTCCAGAAATGAAAGCTCCTTTCACGTAGAATTATAGTTCTGTCAGATATTTATAGGATAATATACGATCAATCGTAATGTGTCCCAGCGGAAACATCTAACGTACTTCGTATATGCAATTTCGAATTTGCTTTACGACTCTGAACACTGACAAGCGGTAAATGTGTTCTGGCATTGAGTGCACTTGATAAATGAAAATCCAGATTCGCTGTGATTTAAAACAAAATTTTAATTTATGTGTTTTGTAAATCATTACAAATTTAGTCACAAAATATTATTTTATTAATTTCTATTCTTTATTTAAAATAAAAATATTCTAGACATGGGCTAGGGCGTCCTAAAAACCCAAAAAATTTTGTTATTACTTAACTTTTTCCATTTAGTGAGAAAATAAACCGTATTTTTATTTTGTTAGAAAAAAAATACTGTGGGCCTACGACGACAAACCCCTGATATCCCCTCCTCTACTCAACCGCATTACCCTACTTACCCCTCCCTCACTTTTTCTCACTACCATCCATTGCGTCCAATAATTTTGTCTACTTTCCCTAACATTCGCTCACTTCCCTTAGTTTTCCTTTCCTAATTTTTCCTACTTCCCCCACTCATATCACTTTTTCTTTCTCTCCCGTCATTTCACCTTACTTCCCTTTCTTCATTCACACGCATTACCCTTTAACCTTCTCTCACTTCCACTGACTACCCTCCCTCACTTCCAATAATTTCTCATACTTTCCCTTACTTCCACTCACTTCCCTCAGTTCCTTTCCCTCATTTTCCTACTTCACCTCCCCCTGTTATCTATTCTTTCTCTGCTCTTAGTTCCTGTCCCTTCCCCTTCTCTACTTGCCCTCATTACCCTTCCAACCATCGCCTCACTTTCCCTCACTATCCTCCTTCACTTCCAATCATTTCTTTTACCTACCCTCATTTCCGCTTACTTCACTTTGTTTTCCTCTCCTACTTTTTCCTTATTTTCCTCCTCTCATCACCTCTTCTTTCTCTCCCTTCATTTCACTTCACTCTTCCTCACGCCCATTACTTCCCCTCCACTAAATTTCCTCCCTTCTCCTACCCTCGTTTGATCTCACGACCCATACTTCCCCTCATTTACTCATACTTCCCCTATGCTCATTTACCCTCTTCTAATTGCCCATCACTCCCCCTCTTCTAATTTCTGCCTTCCCTTACTTTTTCTCACTACCATCCATTACGTCTATTTATTCTATCTACTTTCCCTAACTTTCGCTCACTTCCCTTAGTTTTTCTTTCCTAATTTTTCCTACTTCCTCCACTCATATCACTTTTTCTTTCTCTCCCCTCATTTCACCTTACCTCCCCTTCTTCATTCACCCGCATTACCCCTTAACCTTCTCTTACTTCCACTGGCTACCCTCCCTCACTTTCAATAATTTCTCATACTTTCCCTTACTTCAGCTCACTTTACTTAGTTCCTTTCCCCTCATTTTCCTACTTCACCTCTCCCTATTATCTATTCTTTCTCTGCTCTTGGTTCCCATCCCTTGCCCTTCTCTACTTACCCTCATTACCCTTCTAACCATCGCCTCACTTTCCCTCACTATCCTCCTTCACTTCGAATCATTTCTTTTACCTTCCCTCATTTCCGCTTACTTCACTCTGTTTTCCTCTTCTACTTTTTCCTTATTTTCCTCCTCTTATCACATCTTCTTTCTCCCCCCTCACTTCACTTCACTCTTCCTCACGCCCATTACTTCCCTTCCCCTTAATTCCCTTTCTTCTCCACCCCTGGTTTGATCTCACGACCCATACTTCCCCTCATTTACTCATACTTCCCCTATGCTCACTCACCCTCTGCTAATTTTCCATTACTCCCCCTCTCCTAATTTCTTCTGATTTTTCCCTTCCCTCACTTTTTCTCACTACCGTCCACTACGTCCAATAATTTTGTCTACTTTTGCTTACTTTCGCTCACTTGCCTCAGTATTCCTTCCCTCATTTTTCCTACATACCCTCCCCTTATCATCTTTTCTTTCTCTCCCCTTATTTCCCGTCCGCTACCCTTCTCTACTTACCATAATTAGCCTTCCAAACGTCCCCACACTTCCTCTCACTATCCTTCTTCACTTCAAATAATTCTTTCTACTTTCCTTCACTTTTGCTCACTTCTCTTTGTTTTCCTTCCCGACAAAAAGTACAGGAAGACCCTACTTTCTCTCCCCTCGTCACATCTTCTTTCTCTCCCCTCATTTCACCTTACTCCTCACGTCCATTACTTCTCCTCCTCTGATTACCCTTACTTCTCCACCACTCTTTTGAGGTCACGACCCATACTTCCCCTCTCATCATTTCCTATCACCAGCTCCAATTATTTCTCCTAATTTCTCCCTTCCCTCACTTTTTCTCACTACCATCCAATATTTCCAATCAGTTTTTTTACTTTCCCTAACTTGCGATCACTTCCTTTAGATTTCCTCTCCTAATTTTCTTCTTCTCCCACGCGTATTACCTCTTTATTCTCTCTCCTCATTTTGCCTTTCTTTCCCTTCTCTACTCACCCGTATTGCCCTATAAACCTCCACTTATTTCCTCTTACTACCCTCCCTCATTTCCAAGCGTTTCTCATACTTTCCTGTACCTCCGGTCATTCACGTTAGTTTTCCTCCCCTCATTTTTCTTACTTTTCTCCCCTCATCATCTCTTTTCTTTTTCCCCTCATTTCCCGTCCGTTTCCCTTCTATACTTACCCTCATTACCCTTCTACACGTTCTCTCACTTTCCCTCAATATCCTTCTTTACTTTCAATCATTTCTCCTACTTTTTCTCACTTGTGCTTACTTCTCTTTGTTTTTCTCCCCTACAAAAAGTATAGGAAAAACCTACTTTCTATCCCCTTATAACAGCTTCATTCTCTCCCCTCATTTTACCCCACTTCCCCTTCTCTACTCACTTGAATTACCCTATTACCCTCCCCTTATTTCCTGTTGCTACCCTTCCTCACTTCCAATCATTTCTCATTCTTTCCTGTATTTCCGCTCACTTCCGTTAGTTTTTCTCCCGTCATTTTTCCTCCTTTCCTTCCCCTCATCATCTCTTTTTTCGCCACCCTCATTTTTCGTGCTTTACCCTTCTCTTCTTACTATAATTACCCTTCTAACCGTTCCCTCACTTTCCCTCTCTATCCTCCTTTACTTCCAATAATTTCTCCTACTTTCCCTCACTTCTGCTCACTTCTCTTCGCTTTCGCCCTCTACTTTTTCTTCTTTTCCTTCCCTTATCACATCTTCTTTCTCTCGCCTCATTTCATCATTCTCCTCACGTCCATTACTTCTTCTCCCCCAAAATACCCTTACTTCTCCACCCCTCGTTCGAGCTCACGGCCCATACTTCCCCTTATTTACCAATACTTCCCGCATGCTCACTTCCCCTCTTAAATTTCCCATCATTCCCTCTCTCCTAATTTTTCCCAATTTCTCCCTTCCCTCACTTTTCCTCACTACCATCTATTACTTCCAATCATTTTTTCTACTTACCCTAAATTCCGCTCACTTCCCTTAGTTTGCCTCTCCAAATTTATCTTCTTCCCTCAATCATATTACCTCTGTATTTTCTCCCCTCATTTCACCTCACTTACTTTTCTCCACTCACCCGCCTTACATTACTAACCTCCACTCAGTTTCTCCAACTACCCTTCCTCACTTCCAATTATTTCTCATACCTTCCCTTACTTCCGCACACTTACTTAGTTTTTCTCTCCTCATTTTTTCTACTTCCCCACAGGTCATCATCTCTTCTTTCTCTCCCCTCATTTCCCTCGCTTACCCTTCTCTACTACTACTACTTCCAACTGTCCCCACACTTTCCCTCTCTATCCTCCTTTACTTCCAATAATTTCTCCTACTTTCCCTCACTTCTGCTCACTTCTCTTTGTTTTCCCCCCCACAAAAAGTAGAGGAAAAACCTACTTTCTCTCCCCTCATTTAACCTCACACCTCACGTCCATTACTTCTCCTCCTCTGAATACCCCTCTTTTAAGCACACGACCCATACTGCCCCTTGTTTACCCATACTTCCCCTAGACTCACTTCCTCTCTCATAATTTCCCATCACTTCCCCTCTCCTAATTTCTCCTCATTTCTGAATTCGCTCACTTTTTCTCACTACCATTCATTCCTTCTGATACGTACTAAACTCCCCTTAGTTTCTCTAACTACCCTCTCTCACTTTCAATAATTTCTCATACTTTCCGTTACTTCCGATCACTTTCCTTAGTATTTCATCGCTAATTTTTCCTACTTACCCTCCCCTTATCATCTCTTCTTTCTCTGCCCTCATTTCTCGTCCCTTCACCTTCTATACTTACCCTCATTACCCTTCTAACCGTCCCCTCACTTTCTTCCACTATCCTCCTTTACTTCCAATCATTTCTCCTACTTTCCCACACTTCCGCTCACTTCCATTTGTTTTCGTCCTTTACTTTTTCTTCTTTACCTTCCCTTATAACGTCTTCTTTCTGTCCCCTCGTTTCACTTTAATGCTCACGTCCATTACTTCTTTTACCATAAGTATCCTTACTTCTCCACCCATCGTTTGAGCTCACGACCCATACTTCCCCTCATTTACCAATACTTCCCGCATGCTCACTTCCCCTCTTAAATTTCCTATCACTCCCTCTCTTCTAATTTCTCCTAATTTCTCCCTTCCCTCACTTTTTCTCACTACCATCCATTCCTTCCAATTAGTTTTTCTACTTACCCAAACTTCCGCTCACTTCCCTTAGTTTGCCTCTCCTAATTTTTTCTGCTTTCTTCACTCATATCACTTGTCTCTTTCTTTCCTAAATTCACCACTTCCCCTTTTCTTCTCACCAGCATTACTCTATTGACCTCCCTTCATTTCCTCTAACTACCCTCCCTCACTTCCAATCATTTCTCATACTTTCCTGTACTTCGGCTCACTTCCGTTAGTTTATCTCTCCTCATTTTTTCCACTCCCCCTCCCCTCATCATCCCTTCTCTCTCTCTGCCCTCATTTTCCGCTCCATCACCTTCTATACTTAATCTCATTACCCTTCTAAACGTGCCCTCACTTTTCATCACTATCCTTCTCTACTTTCAATAATTTCTCCTACTGTTCCTTACTTCTGCTCACTTCTCTTTGTTTCCGTCCTCTACCTTTTCCTGCTTTTCCTTCCCTTATCACATCTTCTTCCTCTCCACTCATTTCACCTCACTCCTCCTCACGACCATTACTACTTCTCCCCTTAGTTCCCTCACTTTTCCACCCCTCCTTTGAACTCACGACCCATACTTCTCCTCATTTACTCATACTTCCCCCACGCTCACTTCCCATCTTAAATTTCCCATTACTCCCTCTCTCCTTATTTCTCCTACTTCCCCTCCTGGAAAGAAAGCACGACTATTTGGAACTGCGGTACCCTAAAAATTGAATAAAATTGAATGAACGTGAATTAAATTGAAGAGGCGTGAAAGAATGCTGAGAAGTAGAGCGACTTTAAACTCCCCACTTGATTTATCACCTACCAGTTTAATTTTCACTCTTCGGTCAGGAAGAATTAGTATTCATAATGGAGCTTAGTTAGAATACATTTTCCATCTGTCACTGTTATTAGAATCTACAAATCACCGAAGAACCGTAAAAGCTGCACGGCGATATCTCGCGCCGATCGCGTGCGTGTAAACGCGATCTTAAAATTGCCTCAGCTTACCAGAGGAAGTCCTACCTAACATTTCGCAAGGGGAAATATAGAGAGGAGAAGAGTAGTTACCGTAAAATGAGAGGATAGTCGTTACTGGCGTGAACTGTGCGATGCGTGCCATGGCAGCATTCAGAGAAGGAGGTAATTTCGAAACCATCTATTCCAGAAAATAAAACTATTCCAATTTCAAATTTATCTAGTATTAAAAAGAGGGAAATTTCATGTGTGGAAGTAAGTCAAATTAGGTAATACGCGACGACAAAAAAGGGTTTCGTAGCCTATTAAGACGTTAATTAGGTTTTTCCTCTTCTAATTTTTCCTGTCCTAACCCATCTGATCCTGTCCTATCAGATCGCATCCTATCCAATTCTATATTATCCCCTCCATGTCCTTCTTTACTCCCTCCTCACGCTACTGATCCCCCTCCCCTACTTTTGATCCATCCTCTCACTACTTCTCTCTTCGCCTCCATCACTTCACATACTATTCTTGCCCTCCCTGGAATTTTCAGAACCTCTTCTACTCCTCCCTCAGTCTCCTACTTCCCCTATCCGACCCTATCCAGCCACCCATTCACTCACCCCCTACTTCTTCTCACCACATTATGCTCTCCCTCCTTATCACCAATACTTCCCCTCCAATCCTGTACTTCCCCACACTTCTCCTCTCCTTGATGCACTCTTTTGTTTCCCCTTCCCTAACTTTCTTAAAATCCCCTTTCTAATACGTGGGACGAATAAAACTCTACCCAAGCTATATGGCTTTCCAAAAAAATAAATGATAAATGCAAAATATTGGAAATTTCACTGTATTAACTAAAGGTACTTACTAATGATATTCTGTAATTGAAGAAACGAAAACTGCTGTCTTAAAATAGATATTATTGTTTATTTGTAAATTAAAACTTTTTGATTTCTGAAAAAGAGATCTTTCTTCTTCGCTCCAGTAGGAATCGAACCTCACGTCTTTCGATTGCCGGTTGGCAATAGAAAATTTTTTATTTATAAATTTTCAAACTCCATCTAGTCTGAAATGACGTTAAGAATTTCTGTTATTTAAGGAGTTATCCTAGATCGGTATTTTTGATTTCCAATTTCACGGTTCTTGAAAGTTATCTACATATGATCGATCGTTACCAACTCCAATGATAAAACAGATTCCTTCTAATATAATTTTGTGAAAGAAAACGATCTATGGGATATCATTTTTATTTTAAAACATTCGACTGTAACAAGGATTTATCGTTGAAAAAAAGCCAAGATCTAAGCTAACCAATATAATTACAGTCAAACCTGGATTTAGCACCGGTTTTATGACTGACCGTGACGTTAAATCCAGAGACTCGGAACTATTTTGTCTCTCTCCTGTTTTATCTCTCTCCTGTTTCTCTCTCTGTTTTG
>JAABKJ010006956.1:0-16030 GCA_011634705.1 Andricus grossulariae
CTATGGCTAATTGTGAAGAGAAATTTTGAGTTTCAGCTCTATTCAGCTAATATTGACGATTCTGAATAAAATGCACAAAAACGTCTTTCTTATGGGAAATACTCGCTAAACTTCATGGGGTTTGTGCCACCTCTAAATATCATTTTTTTGTTAATGGATTCATTATTGTGTCGACTCAAAAAAATGTCCTGGCGTTATTGATAAAAATTCGAGAAAAAAAAATTTGCAATTCATCTTTGGAACATTCTATTGTATATTACCTCGGCTGAAGACACTTGCCTTAAGAAATTTTTTTTTTTTTCTAATCAAAGTCATGAATATTCTACACCATTAATGCCCCATACTGTATATATCGTAAGCCTTCTTATATCTTGTTCAGCTATCAACAGCCTGTATCGGGTAGAAGGATATGGCTAGAGCATATGGGTATTGCTGACGTCATTGCCGGTTCATCTGGCAACATATGGTGAAATCGTGAATGCCCTTTCTGTACCACCATATTCGTATATGTACTTATGTCAGTCTCTTAATGTTGGTATCTCTTTTTTATATGACACTCTCAACTACTGTGTGATTCGGAACATTTCAGCACATAATGCCTGAAAGAGAAACTCACAGTGGTAGAAAATGCTTGTACGACTCTTATTAGCGAATCAAAATTCAGCTGAACAAACTTTATTCGCTCAGAGTAAAAAACTTTACTCGAGCGAATTCGCACATTTCTACATTTAACATGGAAGAAAATAAAATTTTAATTCAACTTTTTGTTTGGGAACATAGTTTTGGTTAGACTGGTTCAATAAATTTTTATCAGTGGCTTCTTATAGCATATGCGCTCATTTACTGATGTTTAGCGACCCTAAAATAAACAATATTTTATGAATAGTGTATAACCAGATGAATGATGTAAGAATAAAAATATATACCACATATCAGGAAATTGAATGTAGTTGAGACGAAATTATAAATTATTTATATTTATTGCGGTAAAGATGTTTCCGAAAGATTGATGATACACATATGTATCGAAATGCGTCGTTAAACATCAACAAATAAACACATATACTGGGCCAACATTTAAATTTGCCAACAAAATTCTTAAAAATTTTTAAAAATCCAGGATCCAGTTTGCACAACATATTTTCAAATATCTCAATTCTCAATTAAGAAATGAATTATCAAAAAGAAAGGAAAGAAAAAGAAGGCAACTTCCAAATCCTGATTTCCTCACGGGTTTTGACTTGTTGCAGAATTTGGTTTTATTGTTTTGAAAAGGGTTTTGAATGAACACCGAAACACTGAACAATTTTTGTAAATGCTTTTTGATTTTGATTTTAAAAAATGCTTCTTTTAAGTTGGAGTCACGATATCTTGCATACATTGTTGTCATTGTTTATCTCATAATTAAAATTACGAACTTCCTGTACTATCAAATTTGAAAATCAAAATTTCCGAATAAGTAATTTTATTTCATGATAAATTGTATCTCTTAATGCTCCTAAACATTATTCATTGCAAATTTTTATTGTTAATGATTTTTAATATTAGGATATAATAAAAAAATAAATAAAAAATGATAGGTACAGGTAAAAAAAATAGGTACAGGTAAAAAAATATTACCGGTACCGACAAAAAGATTTCTGGTAAAATTTTGAATAATTAAATCTTTATTTTGAAAGATCAGTTTTATGTTTTGAAGATTTTGGAATATTTTGTAAAAAAAATCAGAAACGTTTTAGGAATTTTTTTTGTAATTTTGCAGGATTTTAAAAATGTTGACGAAAATTCAATTATTTCAAGAGATACTTAAAAGGTTTGGAAATTTTCGAAAATAATATAAATCTTGAGAATATTTGAAAAAAGATGCGTTTTAAGAAGTTTGAAAGGTGTCAAGAGAATGAAAAAAAAAATTCTCGAAATTCCTGGGAAAATTTGAAATGATTTTTCATTCTGAAAAATGAATTTTTGTAAAAAATTAAAAAGAAGATTTTAAAACCTTCAAATGATTTCCTAAAATTGTAAAAAATAATTCAGAAGCTTTTTAAACAAAATTGTTCAATTTTGCAAGATCACAAAATTTGAGAGAAAATTCGAGTAAGTTCAAGCAATATTTAAAATTATTAATTTCGGAATAGATTGCTGGAAAAATTTTCAATGATTCAGGCCTTATTTTGGAAGACCAATTTTAGGTTTTGAAGATTTTGGAATATTTTGAACAAAATCAGAAACGTTTTAAGACAATTTTTGTAATTTTACAGAATTTTAAAAACTCTGGCGAAAACTGAATTATATCAAAAGATATTTAAAAGTTCTGAAAAGTTTAGAAAATAATATAAATCTTGAGAAGATTTCGAAAAAAGAAGCTCTTTAGGAACGTTGTAATGTGTCAAGAGAATCGAAAATAATTTCTCGAAATTCCAGGGAAAATTTAAAAAAAAATTTTATTTTGAAAAATGAATTTTAAGAAAAAATTGAAAAGAAGATTTCAAAACTGTTCAAATGATTTCATAAAATTTTAAAAAAGAATTCAGAAGACTTTTTAAGCAAAAATATTTAATTTTGCAAGATCACAACATTTTAGAGAAAATGCGAGTAAGTTTAGGCGATATTTAAAATTATTAATTTTGGAATATTTTGAAATGAAATTCTGACTTTTTTAAGGCTTTTGAAAGGTCTCAAGAGCATGGACAAATTTTCTTGGGATTAATAGGATAATTTTAAATTATTTTTTCTTTTCAAAAATTGATTTTGAGGGAATAATCAAAACGATTTCAGAACATTCCAAAAGATTTCCAAAATAAAAAACAGAATCTGGAAGATTTTAGGGAAAATGTTTTGATTTTAAATCATTTTTTCAAAGTGTAAGCAAAATATTTTACCATTATGAAGATTATTTCGAAAATTTAGAAGTTTATTGAGATTTTTTTTTAATTCTTGGGAAAATACAAAATTATTCTTGAAGATATTTAGTATATCTGGAAACTTTGAGCAGATTTAAAAATAATTCAAAGCTTGTTAAGATTTTATTTTTGGTTAATACAGGTTTTTGAAGATTTCGAAAAGAAAAGAATTTTGAAATTTTTCAATAGAATAATACAATTTTCTTGAGATTCTTGAAAAAGTTTCAAATAATTTTATATCCCAATTGTGTCTTTCGAAAGAAAATTGAAAAGATTTCAAAACCTTTCTAGTGATTTCCTCAAATTTCGGAAAAGATTTCAAATCAAAATTTTTCAATTTTGCAAGATTACAAAATCTTAGAAAAAATTTGAGTAATCTTAAGAGATATTTAAAGTTTGAAATAGATTTGATAATAATTTAAAACATGAATATTTTTAATTATTGAAAACAAAATAGAGATTTTTCAAGATTTCTAAATAAAATGTTGAAGCTTTTTAAGGCTTTTGAAAGGTTCCGACAAAATAATTTCTTCTTTAAGATTCCTAGAGAAAATTAAAAACGATTTCAAGGCATTTGAAAATATTTCAAAAATTTTCAAAAAATAATCTGGACGTTTTTAAGGACATTTTTTAAACTTTGCTTCATTTTTTCAAAATACTAGTAAAAGATCTGATGATCAAAAAAGATATTAAGAAAATTTAAAGGTACATGCAAAATTAAAAAAAAATTGTAGCGCAAAATTTAGATTATTTCAAAAGATATTTAGAATATTTAAAAATGTCAAGAAATTATTTTGAAAAGTGGAATTTGAGAGAAGAAACATAAATATTTTGAAACATTTTAAATAATTTTCTCACATTACAAAAAGGTGTGTAGAAGATTTTTAAGAATTTTGAAAGGTTTCAAGAAGAGGCAAAAATTCTTCAAGAAAAATATTTAAAACAATTTCAAGATATGAAAACCGGAAAATTTAGGGCAATTTTTTCAGGAATGAAGAATTTTGTGAAAATTGTAGGAAAGATTTGAATAATTTTGAAAGATATTTTGATGGTTGGAAAGTTTTCGAAAAATTAAAAAATAATTTGAAATCTGAAAATATTTCTGAAAATCTATGAAATGTTTTTAAATTTCTTCCAAACTTTCAAAAGTGCATCTTCTCAACTGACTCGAATTTTACCTAATATTTCCTAAAATTCTATTAAATACAAAAAATTTTTATTTTTTATTTCCGAGAATCTGGTTGTAAAATTGATATATTTTTTATTATTTACAAGTGAGATTTCAAAAAATGCCTCGCTAATCTTTCAAATTATATTGTAGAATTTAAATCGTGACTTTTGTCCGCAGCAGGTAAATTTGTTTTTTTTTCGAAATCGCGTGGCTTTTGTAATTCGTTTTTCAGACGTTTCGAAGTTATTGGCAGAGTCTATTCTGTGTCTCGATTAGACATGCAGTAAACGACTGATAGCAATTTCGCGTTCGTTTTACGTTTCGCTTGAAATCGTCAGGAACTACTTTCAACGAGTTTTGCATCGAGCTACAATTACATAGTTACAAGGTGGCGTATTTAATTTAAGGTCAGGTGGCTCGAAACTTCAAGTCTCTAATCCTTCCCCTATCTCTCTCTCTCTCGAAACTTTCTCTTCGCTCTAACAGATGCGTTTCCTAAGTCTGGAAAGTCTTTTAACACCTTTACACACTCACTTGTCTCCATCTCTATTAATTTTCCCTATTTCCTTCCTTATTTCCCCTATTTCCCCTTCACTTATTCCCAATTACGTTTCACAACTTTCCTCCCTTCACTTCCCCTACTTCTTCTTCAGTTAATTTCCATCACTTCATCTATTTGCCCTCCACTATTTATCCCTCAATTCTTCTCCACCTCATCTTTCCTAGCTCATCACACCATACTTTTTCCACTTACCCTTCACTTATTTCTCCTATTTCCACTGCCCTCATTTCCTCCTTATTCACTCCTCTCTCATTCCCCGCTACTTTCTCTTTAGTCATCCCACATCACTTCTCCTACTTTCCTACCTCTCACTTCTCCTACTTTCCTATCTCTCATTTTCCTACACTTTTCCAATTTGTCCACACCTTATTTCCCATTATTTACCCTACTTCTCCTGCCCTCACTTACTTTACTTACCCTCCAGTAATTTCTCATCATCTACTCTACTTTCTCTTTTTTCAGTTGCCCTAATTCCACTGACCTGATTTTCTCCTCATTTCCTCCTCTCTCATTAACCTCTACTTTCTCTTTCCACATTTTCCAATACTTCCACTATTTTCCCTCCTGTTGCGTTCTCTCATTTCTTTCCCCTTACTTTCCCTACATTTCTTTTCTTCATTTCTCCTAACTTATTATACTTTCCAGTCCCTATTTCCGATCACTCAACCTACTTTCCTTGCCCTTACTTTCGATACTTAATCTTTCTTCATTTTCGATCACTTGCCCTACTTCACTTCCCTTATTCCTCTAATATGCTTTCCCTCATTTCTCCTTGCTCATTACACTTTTCCATCCTTCATTTCCCATCACTTATCCTGCTTTCCCTGCCCTTACTTTCGCTACTTACACTCTACTCATTTCCCATTACTTTTCCTACTTTCCCTCTCCTCACCTTTCATTATTTTTCCCCTTATTTCTTCTTATTCTACTTTCCTGCTTCTCATTTCCCATCAATTATACTTCTTTCCCTGTTTTCACTTTCCCTACTTACACTTCCACTTCTCACTTTCCCTACACTTATTTTCCATCACTTTATCTACTCTCCCTTCCTCATTTTACCTCAAATCCTTCCCTCCCCCCATCATCCCTAATTTCTCCTTCTTCCCATTATCTTCCTTAATTCCTCTGTTCTTACTTCCCTACTTTCCCTTACCCAGTTTTTCTTTTCTTTTCCTACTTTCACATCCCTTACTACCGTACTATTTCTTCCCTTATTTCCTCTACTTCCGTTGCCCTAATTTTTTTCTCTCTCATTTTATTCGGATACCCCTTTCCTTATTTCCCGTCGATTCCCCTTCTTTCCCTTCCTCATCTCCCCCTACTTTCTTTACTTTACGACCCAGTGCTTCTCCGTTTCCTTACCTTTTTTCCCCTAACTTGCCCTACTTCAACTTTCCTAATTTTTTCACCTTCTGCTATTTTTTCATCACTTATACTACGTTACTTCCACTTATCTCCCATAAATTAACCTACTTTTCCTGTCCTTACTTACCACTACCCATTTCCCCTTATTCTTCTTTTCTGCTCCTTATTTCCCATCACTTTTCCTACTTTTTCTGCCCTCACTTTCCCCACTCAGCCTTTACTCATTTCCCATCAATTACCCTACTTTATTTTCTCTTATTTCTCTTATTTTACTTCCACTCTTTTCTTCCTCATTTCCTCTACTTACCTTCCCTCATCTTCAATCACTTTCCCTAACTTCCTACCCCTCACTTCCCCCGATGCCCCAAGGCTTATTTTGTACCACTTAATCTACTTTCCCTCCCTCATTTCACGTAAATTACTCTCTTCTATTACTCCTCATTTCTCCTACTTTTCCTTATCTTTCCCAATTCCTCTCCCCTCACCTCGCTGACTTCCCGTTTCTTCACTTTTCCGTTCTTTTTCTATTTTGCCATCATTTCCTCTCCTTACTTTGCCTTCCCTTATTTCTCCTACTTTCGCTGTCCTCATTTTGTCCTCTCTCATTTTATCCTTCCTCTTTTCTCATTTCCTATCAACTCTCCTATTTTTTCTTCCCTCTTGACCGCGTACTTTCCCTACTTTACCACCCCTCAGTTCCGCTACTTTTTCTTTCTTTATTTCACCTTCTTTCACCACTTCCACTATCATAATTTTTCTTTCTCCCCCTCTTCTAAATTTACATCATTTATTCTACTTTTCCTTATCTTATTTGCCATCACTTACCCTACTTTCCCTGCCCCTACTTGCCCCCTACTCATTTCCCAATGCTCCCATACCTTACCTCCCTCATCACCCCTACTTCCCTTTTCCTAATTTTCCCATACTTATCCTTTTTTCCGCCCCTTATTTTCCACCACTTCGCCTACTTTTCCTGCCCTCAAATTTCCCAATTACCCTCAACTTATTTCCCATCAGTTGCCCTACTTTCCTTTCTCTTATTTCCCTTATTTTACCTGCACTCCTTTCCTCCTTATTTCCTCCCCTTTAATTTTTCCTACAGCTTCTTCCAATTTCCTTCTACGTACCCTTTCCTCGTTTCCTTCACTTACCATCCCTCATTTTCAATCACTTTCCCTAACTTCCTACACCTTACTTCCCCTAATGCCCTTCAGCTTATTTTCCATTACTTTATATACTAACCATCCCTTAGTTCACCTAAATTACGCTCTTTTATTACCCCTCATTCCCCCTACTTTCCCTCATCTTTCCTAATTCCTCGCTCCCCACTTCGCTGACTACGCTTTCCTTAATTTTCCCTTGATTTTTCATTTCATTTACTATTTTCCATCCTTCCATTCCCTTGCTTTGACTTCACTCATTTCTGCTACTTTCGCTGTCCTCATTTTGTCCTCTCTCATTTTATTCTTCTCACTGTTTCCTCATTTCCCATCAATCCCTCACTTTCCCTTCCTCGTCACCACTTACTTTCTTTACTTTACCACCCGGTACGTCTCGTACTTTTCCTTACCCTATTCTCCCTAACGTCCCCTACTTCCACTTCCCTGATTTTTTTCACCTTGCGCTAATTTTCAATCACTTATCCTACGTTACCTCCACTTATTTCCCATAACTTGAACTACTCTCCCTGTCCCTACTTACCCTCCACTCATTTCCCCTTATTCTTCTCTTCCGCTCATTATTTCCCATCACTTTTCCTACTTTTCGTGTCCTCACTTTCCCCACTTAGCCTCTACTCATTTCCCATTAATTACTTTACTTTCCTTTCTCTTATTTTTCTTATTTTACCTCCACTCTTTTCTTACTTATTTTCTCTACTTACCTTCTCTCATCTTCAATCACTTCCCCTAACTTCCTACCCCTTACTTCCTCTAATGCCCTTCGGCTTATTTTCTATCACTTTATCTACTTCCCCTCCCTCATTTCGCCTAAATTACTCCCTTCTATTACCCCTTATTTCCCCTTCTTCCCCTCATCTTTCCTAATTTCTCTGCCCTCACTTCGCCTACATCCCGTTCCTTCCTTTTCCCGTTCTTTTCTATTTTTCCATCCTTTCCTTCCCTCACTTCTTCTACTTTCGATTTCCTCATTTTTTCCTCTCCCATTTTATCCTTCTACCTCTTTCCTCATTTCCCATCAATTCTTCTACTTTCGCTTCCCTCATTATCGCGTACTTTCTCTACTTCACCACCCCTTACTTCTCCTACTTTTTCTTTCTTTATTTCTCCTTATTTTCGCTACTTCCACTTTCGTAATTTTCCTTTCTTCCACTCCCCTAAGTTTACATCACGTATTCTACTTCTTCTCGTCTTATTTTCCATCACTTTCCCTTCCCTCCCTTTCTATACATACCCACCACTAATCTCCCATCAATTTCCCTACGTTCTCTCGGTCCCTTCCCTACGTCTTTCCTACGTCTTACGGTTCACATAAAATTAAATAAAAATTGAGCGATAAACATGTTTTCAACTCAGAATTTATTAATGAAAAAATTCCTTTCTCCATTCTTTACGTACGTTTCGGTACAATTGCGTACCTATTATAAAAGATTTTTAAAACCTAAATACAGTAATATTTCAAATTCGCAATAATAAATAGAAAAATTAAAAATAAAAACAATAATTTCATAAATTAATAGCAAACATTTTTTCAAGGAAAATATTTCAAACGATTTCAAGACATGAGTACCGGAAAATTTAAGGAAATTTGATTAAGCTTACAGAATTATGTAAAAATTTTAGGAAATATTTGAATAATTTTGAAAGATATATTGATGGTTGGAAAATTTTCGACAAATTAAAAAAATAATTTGAAAAGATTTCTGAAAATCTATTAAATGACTTTAAATTTCTTTGAAACTTTTAAAAGTGCATCTTCTTAACTAACTCAAATTTTCCCTAATATTTCCTAAAATCCTGTAAAATACAAAAAAATGTCTTAAATTTTCAAGATTCTTTTTCGACACATCTGAATTTTCTGAAAATCTTTTCCAATTTTCTCAACAATCTTTGGAAAATAATTCAATATTTTAAAATTTCAAATTAGCAATATTAAACAAAAAAAGTTAAAAATGGACAGAATAATTTCATAAATTAATGTAAATTTGTACTTATCGTGAGGTTCTACCACAAGAAAACAAACTGGAGATTGGATACATTACCAATAGATAATTAGTAATTATTAAAAAAAATGTAAATAAATTTAATGTACATAATTTAAATTATAATTTGAACTCTGAATTTCAAAAAACTAAATTCAATTTTCAAACTAAATGTCTACGTTTAGAAATTGAAAACATTGTAAAGAATATTCAAAGATGTCAGTTTTCAAATTACTTATTGTCAATTTTTGTTCGCCCTTCCTAACCATAATAATGATCTCTTTTTCTGTTTTTCAAGATGCAGTTTTTGAAGTGAGTGAAGTCTTTTTAATTTTTTTTTCAACTCCTATCACAATTTTAACGTTTAATAAATTTTTGACTCAAATTTGGACTTGGATTCTTCAAAATTCACATTGGTTTTCCATGTTCCTTTCCGATGTTTCTTTTACTCTTCGAAATTAATCTTATCTCAGGTACAAATTTACATTAATTTATGAAATTATTCTTTATATTTTTAGTTTTCCTCTTTAATATTGCTAATTTGAACTATTATTGTATTTAGGTTTTCAAAACCTTTTGAAAAAGGTACGCAATTGCACCAAAACGTACCTTAAGGATGGAGAAAGGAGTTTCTTTATGAATAAATTCAGAGTTCAGAAAATATTTCTAGCTCAATTTTTATTAAATTTTTATGTGAACCACATACAAAATTTAAAATTTAAAGAACTTGTTTTTTGGATTTGGTGTTTCACATTTCCAAGAATTTCGCAATTAAAAAAAATGTTGTTCTCAAATATTAAAATTGAATCAAAAATCTAATCATTTCCCGGATAATGTTGAACATCAGGACTTTGATTAAGATCAATATAACTTCTGGCATTTCTGATGAAGAGATAGTAGAACGTGTTCCAGGGGCATTAAATTCTCTAAAGTCGATATATTCTATGACATAAATTGAGCACACCGCACACGTCCAAGAGCGAGAAGAATGGCTTGTGATGGCACGTGTTCCTCTATTACAGTAATTTTGGTGCAGTATTACACGTGCTGAATGTCTCAATTAGTCGCCAAGAGTGCATTTTAAGAAAAACTAATTACCACTCGGGCCATTGTGGAAACAATATTTTGTGTGCAGAAAATGAAAAAGGGAGTTAACGAGGTCATTATTGTAACGCTCTTGCTCCCAATTATCGACATTCATGAATAATTCAATGGCCTCGATAATTGACTACCTATCTTAACGGGTTCTTTGAACTTCATGCAAATCAAAAGCAAATTGCATCATTGATTCAATAAAAAAGAAAATTGTATTCGTTGCAATTGTATGAAGTGCTTCCACCAGAGGTTAATTTGATCGTCTATCTTGATTTTCTATTTTGAAATATATTACCAATACGGGATTGAAAATAAATTCGAGGGAGGATAGTCCTCATTCCACTTTTTACTATTTTGAACGAAATGAGATTAATGCTACTTTTCTTGAATTGATCGCTGATGCTAATATTTCTTCATTTTAGCTTCAAAAATAAATATTTTCATACTTCTCTAGTGGATTTGTCAAAATAACGTATCCACGATCTCAGGATGAGAAAGCTTTAAAAATTCAAAGGGATTTTTGAAGATTTCAAAAAGTTTCATTTGATTTGAGAGGATTTTAAAGTTTTAAAAAAGGTTTAATTAATTTTAGAAGATATTATCAAATTGAAGATAATCACGAGATTTGTAATTATTTCGACGGATTTGTAGGAATTTTAATAAACCTATGCGATTTTATAATATCTGCAAGGATTCGGAAGATTTTAAAATTTTCAATTGGTTTTGAAAGATTTATAAGATTTCACGGTACTTGACAAGTTTCCAAAAAATTTCAGGGAATTTTAAAAAGATATCAGAAATATCAAAGTATTGCGAGGGTTTTCAGAGATTTTCATCATTTTTTCAACATTTTTAAAAAACATTTTGTAAGGAATTTTAAATAAAATTGAAGATTTAAATATTTTGTACATAGTTAAAAAAGATCAGATCATTCAGAAGATTTTGAAGAATTTGTATGTATTCACAAAATTTTAAAAGATGTGAAAAAATTTTATAATATTTGAGGGAGTCATAGGTTTTTAAAATAGATTCAGAGATTCCATAAGAATATAAAGAATTTCTATAGATTTCAAAGTATTAAAAAAAAACTTCAATACATCGCACAAGATTAAAGTGATTTCAAAATTTTCACGAAATTTTAGAGAAGAATTTTCTAAGAAATTAGAAACGCTTTTATTAGATTTCAAAAAAAATTAAAAGATTTCCAGGAGTTTCCAAAAATTTCTATAGATTTCAAAGGATTCTAGAGAATTGAATAGTTTTCCAGAGAATTCAGAAGATTTAAAAAAAATCTAGAATTTTTAACAGATATCAGGTGATTTTGAGAGATTTCAAAGATTTACACGTTTTTCAAGAGGCTTTATTAAATTTTATATGATTTTTCGGGATTTCAGAGGCTATCTAAGGTCTCATTTTTGCAGAAATTTTGAAAAATATTACTGATTGCAAGATAGTTCACGGAATTTCACTCGATATTTATGGGATTACTAGGGATTTCACCAGATTCAATAAATTTTATTATCAAGGATTATTGCAGGATTTTAAAGAGTTCAGGATATTTTAAAAAGATTCCAAAAATTTTAACAAGATTTAAAAAAATGTTCAGAGTTTTCAAAGAATTTCGAAGTATTTCAGAAAGTTTAAAAGTTTTTCAGAAAGTTATGCAGGATACAAATTATATTTAAAAAATTAGGAAACAAACGATTTTTAAATTGAAATATAAATTTAATATTGATCCAAATTTTATTTATTTTATAGTTACTATTATATAAAATAACAGAAAAAAAGCATGTACGGTATTTTTGATGAATAATGAAAATTCATATCTTTACTTCAGAATTATTATAGAATATGTTTGTAAATATATAGAAAATCAAACCGTTGTATTTTTATTTGCAAATACCAATTCCCGACTAAAGACACTAGCATCAACTACAAATTATTGAATATTATAACTATTTTTTTAGTTCCATGATTTTTTAATAATAACTTGCTGAATTAATATCTTCGGATTTGTGCTCAAAAACACCAAATTCAGATGAAAACCAACAACAGTTCCTAAATTTGTTGCAAAATTGTAAATATTCTTTGACATCTAATATATGTTATTTATTGGAAATACCGATTTAGTAATTTAAAATAACGATTTCCTCTAAAAAATGTTAATATAATCTGAAAATGTTCAAATATTGTAAATCTTGTCTGAACAAGAATGCTTTTTCTTTTAAAATGCGAATATCTGCTGTAATACCTACAATTGTTCTCTGTACAACTCTTCTGAAAATTTATTTTTTATTAATAAAAACATCAATTTTGGACTACAAACAATAACATAATTCGAAACTTTTAGAAGATTCTGAACCTTTTTCAAATCAAAATGATTGTTCAAAATCCAATTGTCAAAATTTGTAAATCTTCTCTGAAATATTTCTCCTATGTTTTAACCATATTTCAACAAATTTCAAAGCTCTTAGGTATTTGGAAAGATTCGAAAGGATCTCAAGCAACTTTATGGAAAATTTATATTCTATAACAGATTTCAAAATTATTAAACATCTTGCTTTAATATTTTAAAAGTAGCATAACACTATTTTGCTACTATTTTTCAAAATGTGTTTTACTTTGACACTATTTTGGCAGTCCAAACTGAATCAGAGGTCTAAAAGTGGTTCCAGTAGCAAAGGTTGATTTGATTGTCAATCTTGATTTTTTATTTTGCAATATGATATTACGAACCCGACCCGAGGTTGAGAATAAATTCGAGGGTGGAATGGGGACTATGTATATTCGAGTGCAAATTCGCTTCCAATGTGAATTCATAGGAAGAAAAAAATTGCAGAGAATATGTGATTTACGTCAGCTCGTCGACGTATGGTCACGTCGTGGAGATCATGTGGATTTTGCAGCAATAAAAAAGTCGTGTGGTCCACGCATCAGCTGACCAAGCGAATCGCGTCAGCACGAAGGACTGGAAATATACGCCTTTCTTTCAAATCCAACTTTTATCACGAACTCGTCGACTTGGTCGTATATCGGAAGTATTTTAAAGACTTCCGGCACCAGATTGAAATACTGCCAGATGAAAATTTTATTGATGTCAATTGTTCATCCCAGAATATTTCTTCCAAACAAATTTTAGTTTTAATTTGATTGGTGATCTCTTTTTTCTTCATAATAGCATCGGATACTTAAAGCCAAATTTAAAATTTATTCTGTCACCATTTTTAAATACTGCCAGAACATTTTATTGATGTAAATTGTTCATCCAAGAATATTTCTTCCAAACGATCTTAATTTGTGATTGATTGGTGATCTCTTTTTTCTAACAATAGCATCGGAAGCCTCGATCAAAATTTAAAATTGATTTCGTCACCAGATTCAAATACTCCCAGAAGAATATTCTATTCGTGTAAATTGTGGATTTGAGAATATTACTTCCAAACAATTCTAATTTTTATTTGATTTATGATCTCTCTTTTCCTTACAATAGTATCGGATGCCTCAAGCAAAATGTGAAATTGATCCTGTCACCAGTTTAAAATACTGCCAGAAGAACATTTAGTTCATGTCAATTGTTCATCCAAGAATATTTCTTCCAAACTATCTTAATTTTTATTCAATTTGTGATCTCATTTTTCCTTATACAATGGCATCGGATACTCAAAGCAAAATTGAAAATTAATTCTGCCACCTGGTTGGAATATTTCCAGAAGAATATTCTATTTGTGTAATTTTTGAAACAAAAAATATTCCTTCTGAACAATCTTAATTTTCATTTGATTGACGATCTCTGTTTTCCTTACAATAGCATCGGATGCCTTGAGGAAAATTTAGAATTGATTCTGTCACCAAACTGAATTACTGCCATAAGAACATTTCATTCATGTCTGTTTTTCATCCAAGAATATTTCCTCCAAACAATTTTAATTTTAATTTGATTGATGATATCTCTCCTTATAATAGCATCGGACACTTAGAGGAAAGTTTAGCATTGATTCTGTCACTAGATTGAAATACTGCCAGATGAACACTTTATTGATGTCAATGGTTCATCCAAGAATATTTCTTCCAAACGATCTTAATTTTTATTTTATTTGTTGAATTCACTTTTCCTTACAATAGCATAGGATACTTAGAGCAAAATTTAAAATTGATTCTGACACGAGATTGAAATACTCCCAGGATAATATTCCATTCGTGTGAATTGTGGATTTGAGAATATTTCTTCCAAAAAATTCTAATTCTTATTTGATTTATGATCTCACTTTTCCTTACAATAGCATCGGATGCTTCAAGCAAAATCTAAAATTGATTCGGTCAGCACATTGAAATACTGCCAGAAGAACATTTAGTTGATGTCAATTGTTCATCCACGAATATTTCTTCCAAACGACCTTAGTTTTTATTCAATTTGTGACCACACTGTTCCTTACAATAGCATACGATGCTCAGAGCAAAATTTAAAATAGATTCTGTCGAAAATTGAAATACTCCCAGAAGAATATTCTATTCATGTAAAATGAAGATTTAAGAATATTGCTTCCAAAAAATTCTAATTTTTATTTGATTTATGATCTCTCTTTTCCTGACAATAGCATCAAATGCCTCGGGCAAAATTTAAAATTGGTTTTGTCACCAGATTGAGATACTGCCAGAAGAACATTAAGTTGATTTCAATTGTACATCCAAGAATTTTTCTTCCAAACGATCTTAATTTTTATTTAATTTGTGATCTAACTTTTCCTTACACTAGCATCGGATACTGAAAGCAAAATTGAAAATTAATTCTGTCACCAGATTAGAATGCTTCCAGAAGAACGTTCTATTCGTGTAATTTGTGAAACCAAGAATATTGCTTCCAAACAATCTTAATTTTTATGTGATTGAATATCCCGCTTTTCCTGACAATAGCATCAAATGCCTCAAGCAAAATTTATAATTGATTCTGTTACCAGATTGAAATACTGCCAGAAGAACATTTAGTTGATGTAAACTGTTTATCCAAGAATGTTTCTTTCAAGCGATCCTGATTTCTATTCAATTTGCGACATCACTTTTCCTTACAATAGCATCGGATACTGAGAGCAAAATTGAAAATTAATTCTGTCACCAGATTGAGATACTGCTAAAAGAACATTTCATTGATGTCAGTTGTTTATCCAAGGATATTTCTCCTAAACTATCTCAATTTTCATTTAATTTGTGATCTCACTTTTCCTTACGATAGCATTGGATACTAAAAGCAAAATTAGAAATTAATTCTATCACCTGATTGCAGTACTTCCAGAAGAATATTCTATTTGTGTGATTTGTGGAACCAAGAATATTCCTTCTAAAAAATCTTAATGTTTATTTTATTGACAATCTCTCTTTTCCTTAAAATAGAATCGGATGCCTCAAGCACAATTTAGAATTGATTCTGTTACCAAATTGAAATACTGCCAGGAGAACATTTCCTTGATGTTAGTTTTTTATCCAAGAATATTTCTTCCAAACAATGTTAATTTTAATTTGATTGATGATCTCACTTTTCCTTACAATAGCATAGGATACTTTAAGCAAAATTAAACATTGATTCTATCACCAGATTGAAATACTCCCAGGAGAATATTCTATTCGTGTAAACTGTGGATTTAAGAATATTGCTTCCAAACAATTCTAATTTTTATTTGATTTATGATCTCTCTTTCCCTTACAATAGCATCGGATACTGAGAGCAAAATTGAAAATTCATTCTGTCACCAGATTGGGATAATTCCAGAAGAACATTCTATTCA
>JAABKJ010006957.1:0-21405 GCA_011634705.1 Andricus grossulariae
AATAGTTAAGTTTTCAGCCAGAAAAATAAAATATCAGCCAAACAGATTAAATTTAATACAAGAAGATTAATTTTCTACGAAAAAACTAATTTTTAACAAAATAAATGAATTTTCAGCTAATAAAGATCGACTTTCAACCAAAAATGGAATAGTTAAAATAGCAGTAACAAAATTAATTTTCAATTGAAAAAAACGAATTCTTAACAAAATAGTTGAATTTTCAACAACAAAAAAGTATAGTCTTAACCAAAGAAATGAATTAAAAAAAAGAGGATTAATTTATTTGTACCAAAGAAGTCGAATTTTCAACAAAATACTTGAATTTTTAACCGAAGAAATGAATTTTCAAGTAAAATGATCATGCTTCAACCAAAGAAAAAAAAAACGAATTTTCAATGAAATAGTTAAGTTTTCAGTCAGAAAAATGAAATATCAGCCAAACAGATGAAATTTAATCCAAGAAGATTAATTTTCTACGAAAAAACTAATTTTTAACGAAATAAATGAATTTTCAGCTAAAAGAGATCGATTTTAAACCCAAAATGGAATAGTTAAAATAGTAGTACAAAAATTAATTTTCAATTAAAAAAACGAATTTTCAACAAAATATTTCAATTTTCAACAACAAAAAAGTATAGTTTCAAACAAAAAAATGAATTTAAAAAAGAGGATTAATTTATTTCTACCAAAGAAGTCGAATTTTCATTGAAATAGTTAAGTTTTCAAGCAGAAAAATAAAATTTCAACCAAACAAATGGAATTTAATCCAAGAAGATTAATTTTTTACGAAGAAAAACGAATTTTTAACGAAATACATGAATTTTCAATTAAAATAGATTAACTTTCAATCAAAAATGGAATAGTTCAAATTGCAGTAAAAAAATTAATTTTCAATTACAAAAACTAATTTTTAACAAAATAATTAAATTTTCAACAACAAAAAAGTCTAGTTTTAACCAAAAAAATGAATTTAAAAAAGAGGAATAATTTATTTCTACCAAAGAAGTCGAATTTTCAACAAAATACTCGAATTTTCAACCGAAAAAATGAAGTTTCAAGTAAAATGATCAATTTTCAAAAAAAAAAAAAAAAAAAACGAATTTTCAATCAAGTATTTAAATTTTCAAGAAGAAAAATAAATTTTAAACCAAACGGATGACATTTGAACCAAGATGATTAACTTTCTACGAAAAGAAAATGAATTTTTAACCAAATACATGCATTTTCAACTAAAAGAGATGAATTCTTAACTGAAAATGGAATAGTTAAAATTACAGTAAAAAATTAATTTTCAATAAAGAAACAAATTTTCAACAAAATAGTTAAATTTTCAAGAAAAAAAGTATAGTTTTAACCAAAAAGATTAATTTTCTACCATAAAGGAGGAATTTTTCACAAAATACTTCAATTTTCAACTAAAGAAATGAAATGATAAATTTTCTATTAAAAAAGTGATGTTTTAGAAAAATAGTTAAATTTGAAACCAAAAGATAAATGTTCAACCAAAAAAACTTATTTACAACAAAAAGGTTGAATTTAAAACCGAATACGTATATTTTCAACATAAGAACTGAATTTTCAGCAAAAAATATGAATTTTCAACTGAGAAGATTAACTTCCTACCATAAAAGACGAATTTTCCACAAAATACTGGAATTTTCATTCAAACAAATGAATTTTCAACTAAAATGATCAATCCTAAATTTAAAAAAAATGTACTTTAAAAAAATAGTTATATTTACAACCAAACAAATTAATTTTTAACTAAACACATGCATTTTGGACCAAGAGAATTAATTTTCCACCTGACAAGTAGAATTTTTATCGAAATGCATGAATTTTCAACTGAAAAGTACCCATTTTTTAACCAAAAACGAAATACTTGAATTTGCAGTGAAAATTAATTATCAACCAAAACAATAAAGTTTTAACCAAAAAGATGAATATTTAACCAAGAAGAATAATTTTATACCAAAGAAGAAGAATTTTCACCTAAAAAAGGTCAAATTTAAACTGAAAATGGAATAGCTAAATTTTCAGTTAAAAAAAATGTTCAATAAAAAAAGACAATTTTTAACAAAATACGTAAATTTTCAACAAAGAGATGTATTTAACTAATTTTTAACCAAGCGATTAAAGTTTCTAACAAAAAGACGAATTTTTAACCTTCCTCTACTAAGAAAATTAATTTTCTACCAAAAAAGACGCATTTTCAACTAAAGAAGATCAAATTTCAACTGAAATTAGAATAGTTAAATTTTCAGTAAAAAAAATCCTCAACAAAAAAAAGGGCATTTCACACAAAATACGGACATTTTCAATCAAAGAGATCTTTTTCTACTAAAAAATGAATTTTTAATTCATATTTTCACCTGGTCAACAACATACAATATCATCGGTTAAAATTATGAATACATAAATTGTCAACTAAAAAATATCAAATTTTAACTAAAAATGGAATACTTACATTTCCAATTAGAAAAATTAATTTCCAATTAAAAAAAATAATTTTCAATAAAATAAATAAATTTTCAACAGAATAGCTACATTTTCAACCAGAAAATAAATGACGAGTCGCATATCGAATCTCGTCTCTAATGTCGTTTCGAATCTTGTCGCGAGTCTCGTCTCAATTCTTGCCTCGAGTCTTGTCTCGAATCTCGTCTCGAGTCTTGAATTTTGTCTCAATCTCCAATATTGTCTCGGCTTGTCTTGAATCTTGATTTAATTTTCATGTTGAAAAGTAGTTTTTTTTTTGTTGGTGAATTCAATTATTTTTGGTTCAGGATTCATCATGGTAATTAAAAATTTATCTCTTTGATTGAAAAGTAAGCTATTTTGTTGAAAAATCGTTCTTTCTTTACCAAAAAATCATTTTTTTTAAACTGGAAATGTAACATAATACAAAATTTTAAATTCAAGCGTTGAATTTTAGGTTGAAAAATTACCATTTTAAGTTGAAAATTCAACTATTCCAGTCAATAGTTCGTAATTTTAGTTGAAAATGCATCACTTTGGCTGAAAATTGATTTGTTTTTTTTTTTCTGGAAAATAATTTTTTTAAATGAAAATTCAACTATTTGATTGAGAATTCATGTATTTTGTTGAAAAATCTTATTTTTTGGTAGAAATTTAAACTTTTTGGTTCAAAATTCAACTATATGGTTACAAATTTATTTATCTTGTTTGAAATGGAATATGTTTATTATAAATCTTAGGAATTTAAAACGGTTTAAATTTAATTTAATACAGGATCCACATGATTTGATCTGAATAAACACTGAGTTTTAAGTATAAAAAGATACAATAAAAATTTGTTTGAATCATTATTCAAATTCCTAGACTTCAGAGACAAATTCAAGAAATGATTAATTATATTTTTAGTATTATCTGATTATTTAATTATATAATGGTGCCAATATATTTAAGAATATCTTGTAATATAATTTGTTAAAGATTTCTAAATTAAAAATATTAATTAAATCCCCAGAAACTGAAATAAATATTTATAATAAACTCGCGAAACTGTTCACTTATTCCGATCCAATTGTCAAAAAAAAAGATAAATATTTGAATGGCTCCGTACTATAAAAAATTATACCTGGAAAAAACTTGAGATATCTGGATAAAACTTGAAATTGTCAGGGAATTTTTTTGCAGGTATGATTTATTTATGTAGCTACTCTTTTCTCATTACAATTTTAATAATTTGTAAAAAGTAAAAAAAATGTTTCTCGTAAAATCATTATAAAACTAATAGAACAGAAACCTCAAAGTATAAGCACAAATTTATTTTAAATATACCGCTGAAAGTAAATGGCGTCTCTATTACGGCACAGGCGTATACAAGCTGCTGATGTCATGCGCAGTGCTCCCAATTTGGCACACAAACGCACTGCGCATGCGTCGCACCAGCAGCCTCATTGGATGTTAATCGCGCACTTATTTGAAATGATTAAATCTGCAAATCAATTTTTTACAATATATAATTATTATCAAGTAAAAACAAATATTAGGAATTATTTAGAATTTACATTGGTGAAAACAGTCTTCCCTTTTTTTAAATTTAAGATCAATAATTTATGTTTAAATCGTAATATCAAATAATTAATTTATCTTTGACTCTAAAAGTGATCTGAATGATTTTGTGATATTGTGATCTGAAAATTAATTTAACTAGGTCTAAAATGATAATTCACTTTAAAAAATTGATTCACACATTTAATAACTTCAAAAAAGCGCGCCGTATACAGCCAATGAGACTGTTGATGCGACGCATGCGCAGTAAAGTTGGGGAGCTGAATTGGGAGAACTGGTCATGCGTCGCGACTCTCGCTCCTCTCGTGATTTTTCGTTTCCGAATAAGTGGATTCTGACTTTAATTTATTGCAAGTTAAAGGATTTTGATCACTGATATTATTATTTTTGGTGCCTGTTTAGTTTCCTTAAAATGGGAAAGATTTAGTTCAATATTGAAGAATAAGTGAATAGTTTAGAGGGAACTGGAAAAGTGTCCTTGAAAAAATGTAGGTTAACTAAAATGTATTTTCAGAAAAATTAAACATCTTCGAGGCTTATAGTGTGCAGAAATTGGCAAACGTAGTGAAAAACACAGTAAAAACTAAGGGTTCGGTAATGTTTCGGCTGAAATAAAAGTTGGCATAGAACTCTTTTCGAGGGTTCCTTTTTAGTTCGTTGATACCCGATAGATGGCCATTCACGAGTGCCGACGTTTTCAACTGCGCATGTGTCCGAAAAGTGCGGGACTATTTGAAATCAATAAATACTACGAATAATTATACAGATAAATATTGACAAACGTTTATTATTGTTTTTTAGAACAAATTATATTGAATAATAGAAAGAAACTAAAATTTAATATTAACATAATATTACGAGTGTGTATTATATAATTTTAAATACTACCGCGCTTCTTGGTACATGCGCTGTTGAAAACGTTAGATTTTCAAGATAACCTTAAAAACTCATATTTTATGTGCACTATATTCCTTTCAAGAATGACTAATCATGGTGGCCATTTCAGTGATTTTAGAAAAAAAAATTGTGTTTTTCAAGGGTCCGCTTTTTTTCGGGGATTGTGTAATAACACAATTTAGTGTTTTTTTACAGTATTTAGTGAAAAATTTATTGATTACGATAGAAGCTCATAATAAGCTTGATCAAGTATTCGGATTACTTGGCGTTCAAGATCAGATTATTTATTATTAATCTTGTATATTAGCTAGACATTTCACTTAAGTTCGTATGTAACAACAAATTTAATATTATAAAAATGTACCAAATATTTTACTGACCTGATCGTTCTGTAAAAAGAAACGAGTTCATAATTAAACAAATTAAACTTAATTGTTTCAATTTGTTTCCACGTTTGACGTATTCCTGTCCTATTTATATTTTCCCAAAACTTTTAAAACATGAAAATTTCAATAAAATTGTAGACTTCACTATACTGAATAATGGGAAAATGTAGTCTATAAAATCGTTATTTAAATATTTAATACATTTTTTACAAGCTCTATTATTATTGCTGTTACTTTTTTTGTTTATCAATATAATATAAATTAAAATTTCGCGCCCTCGAAAGTCAAATCTAGTGAAAAGTTAGTAACTTTTGGTGATTTTTTAATTCTTGTGTCAAACAAATATATGAATTTTGAAACGAAAAAGGATCAATTTTTTTACTAAAATTATGAATCTTCAACAACAAAAATTAAATTTTAATCAAATAGTTGAACTTTTAACCAAAGAGTTGAATTTCCAGGCTGAAAAGATGATTTTTCAATTAAAAATGTAATAGTTGACACTTGAATCTAAAAATATCAAACTAATCATCAAACTAACTTAATAATTAGGAAACACTGAAATAAATTTAGTGATAATTCAATTAGATTCCTAATGACACCTAATTCATGATCTATTTGTATTTTGGCATCTATAATTCAACATCAAATGCGAGAGCAAATGTGATTTGTACATTTGAATATTTTATTGATGTATACAAATTATAAGAAAAATAATAAAATAATTTTTTCTTTCTAATCCAGTGTATGTATTTTCAGAGGTTTTGCATCTTCAATTCAAATTGAAAAAGCTGTAAGAATCCCTACTGATTGTCATATAGGTTTCCATAACTAACTAACTAACTAACTAACTAGAAGGTTCAAAATTCTGAAAATATTTGGTCTAACAAACATTTTTTAATTTGACATTTAATAACTTTTTAGTAATGAGGTGCGTAAGAGCTCGAAAAAAAATTCATCGTCGACTATCGGAGATTTTATTTGTATTTTTATTTTTACTCACCAAGTTCCTGAGGCTAAATTAAAAATAAATCATGTTTTACGTTTTTTTAGTAAAATTCTCATGTAAAACAGAGCAATTTCACTTCAAAATATCTTTTATACTGGGATTGTGAATAATTTCGTAAATCCTGTAGATTTAAGATTTCGAAAGATGTGATTTTTACGTTGCTTGAAAGCTTGTAATTTTCTTAGCGAGATTTTTTGTCAAGCTGAAACCGAACATATTGGAAGATAGGTGTGCGCGCAATGAAAAAAAGCATCACGCAGGGGAGATGGAGTGTTTAAAGTTTCTGAAAAATGTTTCACGTCCCAAGAGAATATACTTTCATTTTTGCTCATAAATTTTCATTCATCTTGCTGTTCTTAAATGATTTTCAGCATTATTATTTCCCCATAATTAAAATATTAAAATAATTTTATATAATTTAGTTCTTGATCGTTCTCGTTCGTACTGCGATAATCTCGTTTAATCGAGGCGAGACGAGGATTAGTATGTTAAGACAAGAATCGTTATCGTAATTTGTAGCCTAGATATACTTTATTTGTAGCGGAAATATAATCGGAGGTTGGTTCATTACAAACATTCTTAAAGTATTTCTCAAACGCGTTTACCATTTTTTTCGGCTGATCGAATTCAGTATCCTGAGTATACATGATGCCTGGAAGTCTGATCTCCTCTTTTAGTTCACCTATGTACCTCCAAAATTAGTTTGGGTCGGCTGTTAAGGCCTCTTCCGATCTTCTTGTATAATTATGATAGTCCCTAACAATAAGCTTTTTTACATCTGATCTTACTAATTCTAATGAATGATTCCCGAATTGAGTGCCTTCATTATCTTTTTTCTTTCTTAACTTCTCTTTGCATTTTATTTTACATATTAGTTTATGCGAGTACCATTCAGGAAATTTTGTTAAATTATTGACTGCGTGATGTTTCGGAACCACTTTATCTATTATGTTAAAAATTGCATGCTATAAGAAATCACAGGTCAAATCGGGATCCCTTATGTTGTATAGTTCCTTCCATTCGATATTCCTTATTTCTACGTATAATGTTGTTTTTTGTTTGTTTGTAATTGTACCTAACTCAGTTAGCCTTACCTGTCTGGAAGTACACATTATCCGAGGATAATCTAAGAGAGTTTACCGTGATAATTAGTGCTGGATGATAAACATCCTCTTTTACCATTGTACTAGGGCGAGTAACGTGATAATTGTTAAGGTTGGTAAATATTAAATCCAAACATAATCCATTTGTATTTCTATTATTGTTCAGTTGATCCAACTCTAGAGACTTTATATAAGAATCGAAAAGAGCAGATTTTGGTCAGAAGGTTGATCCTTCCCCGCTACAATGAAATTGCTAGCATTAAAATCACCTGCAATAAGAGTTGATGATTTACAGAAAAGGAGTGAGTCTTCTAGTTCTTGGAGAAACTCCACACAGTCTATTAGATTGACATCAGGAGGAATATATAGTGACAGCTGAGTAGTCAATTAAAGCATTCACATTTACCATGAGATTAAGTTTCATTTCGTGCGAGTTGAATTTTTTATTTATTTAAATTAGCACTTCCCTTCCTATCGAACTGTAGGGGTCTTTAGTATACGCTGTGAAATGCTTATGACGCATACTTGTTTTAATTTAGTATTTAATCCTCTAGCGTTTTGATAAACAAATTTTATAGAGTAACAATCTTTATTATTCATAATGTTTATACTGTTTGTTACTTTAGTATTATTTTCCTTCGATAGCGGAGTGACAGTACCTTTCAAATAGTATTGATTTCCGGTGTCTTTTTTGATGATTTTTGTAGATTCGATGTCACTACCTTTGGTTGTTCTTGTGTTCAGATGCTACTCAGATTCTTCTCTCCTTTCGCTATCCTGGATTCCATCTCCTTTTTCGCCTTCTTGAATTCAAATGTTTGTAGTTTCTTATGATCTTCCCTTATATGTATTTCCGCTATTGATGGCGGTAGCTTGCCAATTTCCTTCCGTGATGCAAATAGTTTCAGACAATTCTGCGCCTCTGTTTCTGATGATAGTATCACTTTTACAGTACGAGGTCTTGTTTGTGTCTGTAAATATTTCGCCAATCTAAAAATTCTTGCATTTTCATATATTTTTTGCTTGATATAATGTCGAGTGTCTCTTGCACTGTAGAATTTCTTTGGGACTCATGCGCTTTAATCTCTTGATTCTGCGTGTTTGTGTTTACAACAGATAACTATGCCAACAAAAATATCATTAATTTTTTTTCTTGAAGATCTTCCATTTATCTCTGATATAGTGTTAGACAAGAGATCATCACCTGATTTTCCATTTGGATGCATTTCGTTTTCCGTGTTAAGTTTGATCCTCAAGCTATCTCGTTCAAGTTCACAGAAAAACAGCGGGATCATTTTTGTTGCAGCTCATTTGTTATGTTCTCAAAATCAGATTTTATTTCTCTAAATGAGAATACTTCAAGTGTAAAACCATAACATGAACATAACTGCATTCTTATTCTCCAGTGTCTCATTATTGTTGCAAATCGAAACAACACAGAATCAGCGTACTTTTGAGGATCGGCGTTTTTCTGTGCTGCGTTTCACGATTTCCAATCTCGCCGACATCCTAATTACATCTTCTCCTGGCTTAATAAACCTCTCATCAACTTTTTGCTTATCTTTTTGATAATCGGTTTTAAAGTCCTCAAGGCATGAGTCAATATTTTCTTAATTGTCCGTTTTCAGCTCTTCTTTTAAATTTCTCGTATGGGATTCCAATTGTTTATTAAGGTAATCCTGAAGATTGTTGTTTTGTTGGGTAAAACAGGTTTCCATTTTTTTAATCAAGATTTCCTCAAATTCTTCTTTGAACATCGGAGCCGGTGATTTGGAACGCGGATTACAGCACTTTGTAAACCCCCCTCTGGTAACCTTTTTCCCTGTTTTGCACATTTTTCGTGGTCAGTGAACGTAAATGTTTCGTAAATTTTTCTTAAATGTAATCTTGTGACGTAACGCGAAATTAGCTTTCCAAGCAAGTCAAGTAAACGCTATGCAATAGAACTAATTTCAGTTGATAAGTTTTTGTTAAAAATTGATCTTTTTTAGTTGAAAATCCAACTATTTGGTTGAAAATTCGACTTTTTGCTAGAAAATTAATCTTTCTAGCTGAAAATTATTATTTTATTTTTGCAAATTTTACTGTTTGGTTGAAAGTTGAACTGTTTTCTAAAATATTCATTCTTTTGGTTAATGATTCATCATTTATATTGGAAATTAACCTGTTTGGTGGAAAATTTAACTATTTGGTTGAAAATTTGTTTCTTTTTTATTTTAAATTAATATTTTTCAGTTCAAAATTCAATTCATTTTTTTCTAAACATCGTCTTTTTTATGTAAAATTAAACTTCTTCGCGAAAAAAAAACTTCTTGGTTAAAAATTCATTCTTTTAGTGAAGAAATCCTCATATCAGTTGAAAATTCAACTGTTTGGTAAAAAATTCAAATATTTTGTTGATAATTCGTTTTTTCGTTGATTGTTTACCCATTTTAATTGAAAATTTAACTTTTTGGCTGAAAATTCTTCATTTTTTATATAAAATTAATCTCGGCGGAAAATTATCATTGTTTTTTTTTTTTTTTTTTCAATTCAACTACTTGGTTGAAAGTTGAACCGATTTGTTCAAAATTCATTTTTCTGGTTAATGATTCCTTATTTTAGTTGGAACTTTATCTGTTTGGTGGAAAATTTAACTATTTGGTTAAAACTTCGTTTCTTTTTTGTTGAAAATTAATCTTTTTTAATTCAAAACTGAATTATTTTTTTTTTAAATTCAATTTTTTTTTTAAACATCGTCTTTTTTATATAAAACTAAACTTCTTGGCGAAAAGAAAAAACTGCTTGGCTAAAAATTCATTCTTTTAGTGGAGAAATCCTCATATTAGTTGAAAATTTAGCTGTTTGGTAAAAAATTTAAATATTTTGTTGATAATTCGTTTCTTGGTTGATTATTAACCCATTTTAATTGAAAATTCAACTTTTTGACTGAAAATTCGTCATTTTTGGTATGAAATTAATCTCGTATATTGTTAAAAATTGATCCTGTTGGTAAAAAATAATAAAACATAAAATGCTACTTTTAACTGACAATTAGATGTTTATATAAATTTTTTAAACAATTAGTTATTGTTTTGATCAATTGTCTCTTAGAATAGAGTTAGAAAGTTGCAGTTTTTCCCAAATTTTTCAACTTATTTTCACCTTTTCAATTAGAGTGAGGTAATGATTATTTTAAGTTGACAAACATAATTGTTTGAACAATTGAGTGTTATTTTTAATATTGTCCATGAATAATGCTAGAAAGTTGCGGTTTCTTCCGAAATATTTTACATTTTGTCCACTTTTCACTCAGGTGCGAGGTAATAATTAATGAAAACCAAACCTATTTGTTCGAACAATTTATGATTATGTATAACGATATTCTCAAATAGTAATGCGAGATAATTGTAATTACGGATTTTTCTGAAATTTAAAACTTTTTGCCCACTTTGTAATTACAGTGAGGTAATAATTAGTGCAGTTTAGAAAAAAAACATAATTCTCTAAGCGAATTATTATTGTTTATAACTATGTTCTCCTGTAGTAGTACTAGAAAGTAGAGGCTTTTTCTGAAATTTTTAACTTTAATTTGGCTTTTTATTTATGAACAAATAATAATTAAACATTGGAGAGAATCATGTTTTAAACATATGCTTTCTTTTTTCTGAATATATTTTTCTGAAATGCAATAGATATTTATAAAATCGATATCTGATTTTAATTCCCTTACTATAGACGGAATTCAGAAACAATATTTGCTACAAGTGGTAACAGAGTACGAAAAGCAATTTCCTTGCAGTGAGTCTACCTTGTCTCATGAGATATTATAAAGTTATAATTTTATAAATTTATAATTTATAATAAATTGTTCTTTCACGCTTTGCAATAAAATTCGTGTTGTGATTTAAAAAAAAATTTGTACAAGTCATTTAAAGACCTACTCCTCCCACCTACTCCTAATTATTCCATTCTTTGTTTTTATATCTACTGTAAGATAGCCTTTTTGTTTAAATTAATATTTTCAAACCATTGGCAAAAGAATAAAAATAATTCACTTCGAACAAAAATACAATTTAAGAAATGATTCTTGTTGATCTTAATTTATTATTTGTTCATAACTAAAAAGTCAAAGCAAAATTAAAGATTTCAGAAAAAGCAACTATCTAGCATTACTATAGGTATAGGAGAAGGTAGTTATAAACAATATTCAATTGTTTAAATAATTATGTTTGTTAACTTGCATTATTATTAGCTCACTAACAAGTTTTTTCACTTATGGGGGTGATATTCAAAAAATAAGTTTTGATTCGTATTCTATGGATGTTTGTGAAGAGGAATGTTGAGTTTCAACTCGATTCTCCAAATATTGACGATTCTGAATAAAATTTACAAAAACTGTCAAATTAAAATTTGGACAATAAAAATGAATGAATTTGAAGATTATTATAAGTAATCTTTTGCGATATTTCAAATATTAATGTTTTTTTAAATTTTCTCCATTTCCAAATGATTCGTGTCGACAGAGGAACGAGAATTTTCTTCCTTGCTTCATCGAAATAAAATAAAACTTTTTCGTGTTGAGCGCATTGAAGCCAAGTAATGTTACATCGTACATTAATTTGGAACAAGGCTTAAAAAAAAAAAAAACTAGTTTAAAAGTCTGTTTTTTGTAAAAGCATGGATGCTATAAATATACTAAGAAAGTTTTATAATATGGTTTATGCCTCTACTTGATCAATATTGCAACATTTCAGTTTCTAGGTCAGAGAAGAGGCTTTTTGCGGTTTCTGAGCCGAACGCGATAATTAAATAATGAATTATTAAATTCGCTCATTTGCGAAATATTCTCTGTGTTATTAGTCAGGAATGATATTGCATTTCGTGTTTTGTATTAAATTCTGGTTTTCGTTCAACGAAAACTTATTTATTTATAGGATAGCTTTAATGATTTCTCGTTTATTGTTATTATCAATTATTACTTATTATTTATTATACATTATTAAACTACTAGTAGTGAATGCAAGAGCGATTTTACGTCTCTGGAGTTTTATTTCATAGCATTAGGAATATAAACAACTTAAAAATCGATCATTGAACGAAATTTTAAATATTAAGTTTCAAAAGCTTTTGAAACAATAATTATTCATTAATAATTTCGAAGTGAAAGATTAGGTTACTTTGATCATTTCTTTATTTTCTTTTTTCTATCATTTCTATCTTCTCCATTCAAATTAACTTTAATTCATTCATTTCAATTCAATTAATTATATTTCATTTACAAGGAATTAAAATTGTAATATTTCTAATTAACAGAGTTTAAAATTGAAAAGTTTTAAATTTATATATTTTTTAATACAAAAAAATTACATTTTGACCATTTGAAATTGAAAGCTAAATTGAATGTTTCAAAGCTACTGAAATTCTAGAATTTCAAATTGATATTACATTAAAAAATTATAATTTAAAATTATATTTTATTATACAAATTTTTCTAAAATCAAAAAATAAATTCACCCTCATTTTTATTGCTTAGCATGGAAAACTTTTCAAATATATATCTTCAAAATTGAATTATTATAAGAAAACGTTCGAAATAAAACATAATTTTGAATAACAAACATTAAACATGAACAAATTTCTACTCTAGAACGTTGAAACTTAAACGTATCCAAATTTTATTCAAAACTGAAAAAAATTTAGTCGTCGAAAATTATAATATTAGAACTTTTTTATACCCAAATTCTTTAACATTTTGATTATTTTAATGGAATTAAATCCTTAAAAATGAACAGTTTATGAATTCTTAATTATTAAACCTCTCAAGATTCACCCATTTCAATTTTAATTGCAAAATTAAACCCTATGAAAGGGCAAAGTTTAAAATGTAACGTACAACATAAAAATTCAGAACTCTAAAATTGTATCCATTCAAAATTCAAGAAATTATTCAATATTGAGTTATCAATTTTACATAGTTCCATTGTTATCTATTTTTATTTCAGGAAACACAATTTTTAACACTTTCTTTAGAATTATTATTCATTTTTCTAATTTTTCATTCAAATATTTGTCAATTAAAAATTTTTTTAATTTTAAATCTTCAACTAAAACTCAGATAATTTTGAGATATTATATTGAAAATTAAAAAACTGAAAAAAGGGATACAAAAATAGATTGTTAGATATGAATCCAATTATTAAAATTGCATAATTTTAAGATTTTCAATTAGAAATTGTTTTCTTTTTTAAGTTGAGTTTGAAACTTTTAATATTTTGGACCATTTTTCAATAAAAAATAATTCAATTTTCAAAGCATGGTTCTAAGATCATTTCATCTTTAAGGCTTAAATTTGACAAATTATTGTTTTAAATTTTCAATTTGATATTCTACGATTTCATAGAATTAAAAAAACCAGACAATTTTGTACATTTAAAATTGAAACAAACAAATTTAGATTTTAAACCTGAATTTATTCAATTTAAAACTGATTAAAATTGAAATCAAACAAATTAGAATATTTAAACCTAAACTTATTTTTAAACCTGATTATCAAGGCATTCATCATGAAATTTCACAATTTTGATAGCTTTAAAAGAGAAATTTTCCTGACATTTTTAATATTTGAATTTAAAACTACAATATTGTGAAATTCAATTAAGAAACTTAAATTGGCGAGAAAAGGTTTCTTCTCGGTTTTAACGTCTATTTATGATATGAAATGAATTTAAAAAATAATAATTTTCAATTATAGATTCATTGCGTAAACATGAAAAAATGGTTGAAAACGTGAACACTTTCTCAAATTCGTAAATAATTGTTGATATCATATAATGTTACAAAACTTAGAAATTTTATTTATGAAATTGAAAATATAGTAATGTGTAAAACTATCTTATGATTTCATATGTAAACAATAAATTTTAAATTTATATCATTAGAACATGAAGTGAAATATGCCTTTAGGTTATTTGATATATATCTTAAATTTAAATTTTGTGATAAATTCTTTTATTATTATAAATAACATCACAGTAGAAAAGATGACTTTACATTATTACACCTTAAAATTGTGATTATGTGTGAGTATTTGTCTATATTTAATCAAAATTAGACTTATTTTTAGTCCTCATTACCTGAATTAACTATTTTTTTGTTTTTTACTGTTATGAATATAAATACAAAAACTGAGTATTAAACATTTTGGTGCCCTTCCCCTCAAATGTCATGTGAATTCTCATTCTTTTCTCTGTTTCCAAGACACTTTCCCTTTTTCTCGTTTTTCCGCTTAAACGTGAACTGAATAAATAGGACCCCATAAGAAAATTCAACTGTATTTGCTTAAAAGTTCATTTTTTTGGTTGAAGAATCTACTTATATATTTTTAGTTTTTAATTCATCTCGCTTGGTTCAAAATTCTACTATTTAATTGAAAATTCAAATTTTTGGTTAAAAATTCAACTATGTTATTAAAAAGTCATCTTCTTGGTTGAATTACTTCCTTGGAATTTTTTTTTACAGATTCATCTCCTTGGCTGAAAATTTAATTGTTTTGTCAAAAAAAAAATTTTTTCTGGTTAAAAATAATTCTTTCAACTGAACATTGAGCTATTCTATTTTTTGGAAAAAAAAATATTTTTCAAATTTAAAATTCAACTATTTGGTAGAAAATTCATCCTTTTGAGTTGAACATTCATGTATTTTGTTAATATGTTTTGTTAAAAATTGAACTATTTTGATGAAAATTCTTTTTTTTTTTAATTTAGAATTAATTTTCTTCACTGAAAATGTAACATCTATTTTTGGTGGAAAAGTGAGATCTGCGGGTTGAAAATTCAGCTATTTTGTAGAAAATTCGTCTTTTAGGTTTAAAGTTTCAGCAATTTGATAGAAAATTAAAGGTTTGGTTGAAAATTATCTTTGATATAAAAAAATGCATACTTTTTGTTGAAAATGAAACTACTTTGGTAGAAAAATGAACAGTTTGGATTAAAATAGAACTATTTATTCAGAAAAGTTTACTATTTTGTTGGAAATTCTTTTTTTGTTTGTTTAAAATTAATTATTTATCTAAAAACGTAGCTATTCCATTTTTTGTTGAAAATTTTTCCTTTCAAGTTGAAAATTCATGTATCTTATTGAAAATTGATCTATTTTGGTAGAAAATTAATCTTGCTTGTTGAAAGTTCATCTATTTGGTTGAGGATTCAACTGCTTTGTTAAATATTCGTATTTTTCGTTAAATTCAACTGGTCGATAATTCGTTTTTTTTTTGCTTCAAAATTAATTGTTAAAATACAAATTTAACTGTTTCATTTTTGTTTGAAAACTTATCTTTTTTAGTTGAAAATTCAACTATTTCGTTGAAAATTCACCTTTTTTGATTAAAAATTAACTTTCCTGTTGAAAATTCTTCTTTTCGGGCTTAAAAGTCAACTATTTTCTAAAAGCTTAGAATTTTTAGCTTCAAATTGAAATATTTTGTTAAAAATTCGTCTATTCGGTAGAGAATTCTACTACTTTGTCAAAAATTCGTCTCATTTAGTTGAATTCAACTAGTTCATAATTCGTCTTTTTTTTGGTGTTGAAAACTATCTTTTTTAACTGCAAAGTTAACTGTCCCTTTTCTGGTTGATAACTTATTCTTTTTAGTTGAAAATTCAGCTGTTTGGTTGACAATTGATTTTTTTTGTTTGAAATTTCGGCTTTTGGTATAAAATTAATCTCCTTGGTTGAAAATTCATTTTTGTTGGTTAAAAATTCAGCCATTTTGGTAAGAAATTCAAATATTTTTTTAAAAGTTTCATTATTTTGTTAAAAAGTCAACTATTTTGAAAGTCATCTTTTTTGGTAGAAAATTCAACTCTTTTATTTAAAAAAATCTTCCCTTTAGATTAAAAATGCATCTTTCATGGTAAAAAAGTCATCTTTCTTTGTTAAAAATTCATATCTCTTTGCTGAGAATGTACTTTTTTGCAAAAAATTTAACTTTCCTTGTTGGAAATTTAACTGTCTTAAAAAAATTTTTCCATTTGACTTAAAATATCAACTATTTGTTTGACAACGAAAATTCTACATTTTTATGTGCTGTTAATATAATATAATAATCTCATCTCAAATCTCGTCTCAAATGTTGCCTTGAATCTCGCCTTAAGTCTCGTATAGGACCTCGTCTCAAATCTCGCCTGGAGGCTCGCCTCAAGTCTTTTATTGAATCTCGTCTTGAGTCTCGCCTCGTCTAGAGTCATAACTCAAATATCATTTCGAAGCTCGTCTCACGTCTCGTCTCGAATCTCGTATATCATATATAATCATATATAATATATATCATGTGTAATCTTCTCAAGTCTCAAATAGGGTTACTTCTTGAGTCTCTTCTCGTATCGAGTCTCGTGTAAAATCTCTTCTTATATCTTAAATCTCATATCGAGTCTCGTCTTGAATCTAATCTCGTCTTGCCGCGAATCTCGCATCGTCTCGAACCTCGTCTCGATTCTCGCATCGTCTCGAACCTCGTCTCGATTCTCGTCTCGTCTCGAGTTTCGCATAGAATCTCGTTTCAAGTCTCATCTAGGCATAATGTGCGAAAAACTGTGTAGATATTTTGCCTTGTGAACAAGACTTCAGTCGATTTATGGTCGATATTTGGAGTACTGTAACTTTGCCCGAGGCGAAGTTACAGTACTCCCTAAAATAGTTTACGTGAGAATGCCTCAACTACTTCCAAAGGTTTATATATTTGCCAAATTTTTTTCTCTCTCCGCCAATGGAGAATAAATAGGTGACACGCAATTATCTTGTCAGGAACACGTTTCCCCTAATAGAGGTTCATTCGAGCGGGCACTCAAGAAAACTCAATTTAGGGAGATCTCCCAATTCTTTTCGCATCGCCCTGTACGGATTAGATCGATAATTGATAGGTTAAAGTAAAATATTTATTCATGTCAATCCAGGTGGAAAAAAATCCTTTTCAATTTCTATGATAATTTATAACTAATCTTGCAACATTGTTAACATAGAATCTTTTATAAATAGAATCAAACAATTTTAAATTTAAATGTATACATTTTCAACTTATTATTTTTAGGTTTAGAAGTTAAGTAACAAAAAGTGACTAATGTTCTTTTATATTTAAAATAATTAAAAAATATTCGATAATATTTATAAGAATCGAGGAGAATTTTAACGAACTCAGGATAAATTCATAAAACTTTAAAACAATTGAAGTTGAATTCAAGATCATTCAAATTAATTCGGAATAATTAAAAAACATTTCATTAATTTCACTAAAATTTGAGAACAACATTCTAAAAATTTTATTGAATTGAGATGAGTTCAATGAATTTAAAAAAATTCAAGAAATTCAAGAGAATGCCAAAGAATTAAGAAGAATTCATGGGAAATTAATTAAAATTCAGAGTGGATTCCAAATGAAATCAGGACGTATTGCATAAAATATTTGGAAAGATTTTAAAATCGAATTCTATAAAATCCCGTGAAGTTCTATGAAATCTGATTATATTTCCTGAAATCCTTAAAAATTTATAGAAATACCTTCAGAGCTTTTTAAATTTCTTAAAATCATATAAATCCTCGAAAATCGTATAAAATTCCTTAGAATCTCTTAAAATATCTTAAAACCTTATGGGTCCTGTAAAATCGTGACTTGGAGTCTTTTAAAATACTCTAAAATATTTTAAATCCGTTGAAATCCCACTACATTACTCAAATAAATTTTTAAAAATTTGGAATCTTTTAAAATACCCTTAAATATAACAACACCCTCAAAATCTTTTGAAATTTCTTGACATTTTGTACAATTCTTGCAGATTCCTTCGAATTTTTGAAAATACCCTGAAATATTTAAAATCTTTTGATATTTTTAAAGCTCTTAAAAATTCTTTGTAATTAACAAAACCAACCTAAAATGTATCAAATCCTTTGGCATATTTTAAAGCTCTTGAAGATTCCTTGGAACTTGTAAATATACTTTTTTTACATTCTTTGAAATTCTTCAATGTCCCTTTAAATTATAGAAATTAATTAAAAATGCCTTTGAATCGTTTAGATTAACCTAAAATATTGTATATCTTTTGAAATCTTTTGAAATTTGTTGCAACTTTCTAAAGATCTTGAAAATGTCTTGGAAATTAAAAAAATACCCAAAAATAATAAAAATCCTTTGAAATTATTTGAAATCCCTTTGTATATTTTAAAGCTCTTGAAAATTCTTTGGAATAAAAGAATACCCTAAAATATTTAAAATCCTTTCAAAAAAAATTTCAAATTATTGAAATTTATTAAAACTAACATAAGATATTTAAAATACTTCAAATGATTTTAAAATATTTTAAAATGCCTTGAAATTTTTTAAGCTCTTGAAAATACCTTGGAATTCTCAAAGTACCCACAAATATTTAAAGTCGTTTGAAATAATTTGAAATGCCTTGCCATTTTTAAAAGTCTTGGCAATTTCTTTGTATTTTAAAAAATACCATAAAATATTTTTAATTCTTCGAAATCCCTTCAAATTATTAAAAACAATTGAAAATTCCTTAGTACCTTTTGAAATATCCTGAAATCTGTAAAATACAAAAAAATATTATAAAATCTTGTGAATTTGAATAAAATTCATAAAATCCTGGAAAATTTATTAAAATTTTGTTTATCTGAATTTTTTTAAATCCTTTGGAATCTTTCAAGATATCTTAAAACCTTATAGGTTCTATAAAATCATTCAAATTCTTGGATATTCCTTGAAATTATGGGAATCCTTTAAAATCTTTTAAAGTCCCTTGTAACTTTTTAAAGCTCTTGAAAATTTCGAGGAAAATTGCATTTAAAAAAAAATACCCTAAAATCTATTAAATGCGTTAATTTATTGAAAAAAGTTACTAAAGTGATATTCTCATTTAAAAAGTGACTAAAACTAAAATTAAAAAAAAAACTAAAGTGTGACAGCTCTCGTTATTCTTGTTGGTTACTTAAAGTGCTTTTTACTAAAATTCCCTGACCCTTGCCATTTTTTTCAAAATTCCTCACTTTTCCAAAATTTTCTAATTTCCAGGTTTGATCGAATTAAGGATAAACATTGAAATTCGATTCAGTATGTAAAAAATTATATTAATTTACACTCAACTCTCGAGATAAGCACGGTTTCGGCCATTGCTTTCAGCATATGTTCGAGGAATCTAAACGTAAACAGTCAGTGGCGTGTGAACATTTCCTGGTATTACGCAATATACGCGCGTGAGTACCCGCGCACTACTCCTTTGTACCTACGCTGCTGATGTTTCACGCATGGGTGAGCAGTTCTAGGAAAGCATATGTTGAGGGTGCTTATCTCGAGAGTTTGTGTATTATAACTCACGGTATAAGCCTTTGGATAATAATGAAAATTGCCTCACCTGAAACATAGAAAAAAGGGTAAATGTTAGCATTTCATATTTTTTCTCTATAATTCGATGATTTTAATTTATAATTTTAATTTTTTCAAACATTAAACTTTGTTTCTGATTTTTAATAACTTTTTTTCTACACACGCTTTGATAAAAAAAATGTCCGACTTAATATCCTGAAATTTTTCAAAAGAAATTTGTACAAATGTTCATTCATTTATTTTATTTAAAAATAAATAATTGTATTTAGATATAAATGTAACTACTTTATATATTTCAGTAATATTGAAACCTAAAAATCACTTGCGAGTCTTTCTATTTTTACATGTTACGAAGCTTATTGTACATGAATTTCTCATTACAGGGGGATATGAAATCCCTCAGGGGATTAATAACTACAGTTCTGCATGCAATAGTTCAATCTGTAATTCTGGCTTCGCGAAAGATCTATTTTTGAAAAAAACATTTTCAACCAAGAATAGATTTGTTATTTTCATCATTAAAAAATTAATATCAATTCAATGTCTCTATTATATATTATAGGCCATCCATAAATTACGTAACAACATTTGGGGGAAAAGCGGGAGGAAATATGTTACGATCTGTTTCATAAGAAGAGTGGGGGTGGGAATAAATCGATACTCTTACGTAATATTTGTAACAAATCAACCCCATAGGAAACCCATCTATCCAAAATTATAGCATAATGTTAAAGTTTAGTAATTATTGTAATAACTTTATAAACAATATCGGTAAAATAAGATTAGCAGTTTGATTTTTTCCATCATTCTGCAGAAAAATATCCATAAAAACAAAGTTTTTTGCACAATTTTCGAAATTACTAGGGGAGTGTCGTACAGTTTGGGACACTGCACAAGTTGGACAGCGCATATTTCTCCATTTCTTTGTACAGTGTCCCAACCTGTTCAACACTCCCCTACTACCCCATGAATTATTCAACATTTATTAAGTTTATCGGGCTTTGTCGAAAGTGAATTTTCGAATCATTCAAATTGACTCACTGATGAAATCAGTCATTTTAAATTATCCAATCTGTTGAGTTTTCATCTTAAAAAGGTCCAATTTCAATAAAAAAAGATGCCTCACAGCAAGGTATATCCGTGGGATATCCCATTTATCTCCCACGATATCTCAGGCATATCCCAGGAGATCCCAGAGACATCACGAATGATATCCTACGGGGCGAAAATCTCGATATCCTTGGACTGTCCCAAAGATATCTCAGAATATGCTGATGACATCCCATTAATGTCCCAATTTTTATATTCCGGGATATCTAAAATTCCATAATTCGGGACATCCTAGGATATGTTTACGATGTCCCATATTTAAAATTCAGGATATGCCAAGGATGTCCCCAAGACATGCTAATTATATAATTTTTTATAATCCTCGAAATTCATATATTTACCCTTTGCAAATAATTTATACTCTCTGCGCTTCAAATAAACAAACTCGCATCATTATTTCACAAAAAATATTTTCCCGGAGCTACAAATAAGAATCGAAGATAGTATGTAGAGCCGTCTTCATAACTTTTCAGTCTTGTCTTTTTCAACACTTGTGACTTGTTG
>JAABKJ010006958.1:0-21404 GCA_011634705.1 Andricus grossulariae
AACCCGAGGACGCGTTCGGTGGCTTTGTCATAGGCCCTTCAGTTCTATTCGAAAGGAATAGAAACCGAAACCGAAGGCTCTCCGGCGGGGAATCGAACCCCGGTCTCCCGCGTGATAGGCGGAGATACTTACCACTATACTACTATATATATATATATATATATTAAATTTGAAGTGTACATTGCGACTGTTCGGTTGTGATTGAATTACGAAGCTCCGTTTGGATGTCATGAGATCGAAGGTTCGAAATTTACAGTAGTGGGGAAAACAGATGTTCCTGTGAGAGAAAGAGAAAACTACATAATTTTAAAAGTGAGTCATAAACGTAACTTCAAGTTGCCGTTTCCCGGCCGCTGGGTCCATCCTTTAGTGACAATATGGGTACAGCAATAAATTCTATAGCGACGAAAACTCCTTTATTACAACGGGGCCCATCGAATTGCTTTACGTGATTTTCCTCCTTTCTTCTAGATTATAACAAAAGCAGATGGCCTCAAGCCTTACAGTTTTGAATTATTATTATACAATATTAAAATACCTTCGTTGAATTCATCTTTAAATAATATTTTCTCAGTTGAATTTAAGCTAATACCTTTAGTCTTGAATCAAGTAATACCAAAAATTACGAGCGGGACGTAACATGCCTGCGGTCTTTGAGCGATACATGTTCAAAACAATTAATAATATCGTATAAACTACTAGGTAGACTAACAGTTGAGCTGTAACAATAAATACATAGTTCAAATGAATGAAAATACATGGACAATTGAGACACTCTCTACTCAATATTTAACAGGAAGAGATCACAATTTTTTGAGACAGCGTTTGTACTCTCCTTTACTTTTTTTCACCATAGCGACTCTGCTTATGCCATCATTTCCTGTGAGCATAGCTGTGAATCTGCTTGTCGTCCAGTGTAAAGGTGGTGCATTATCATCCTTGATAATCACCAATGTACCCATATCAATTTGATTGTCGACGTACGAGTTGCATTTGCTACGAGTCGTTAGTTGGTGTAAGTACTCCTTCCGCCACCGCTGCCAGAAATGCGTCCTCATCTTTTGAATATGTTGCCAGCAAGATAAGTGATTAGCTGGAACTTCTGAGAAGTATGTCTGAGGGAAGCTTGTCAGCGCACCACCAATCAAAAAATGACCTGGGGTTAGTGGATGGAGATAATTGGGATCGGGGGAGAGAGGAGAGAGTGGTCGGGAGTTTAAAATAGCCTCTATTTCAATTACGAGAGTTTCTAATTGATCAAACATTAATAGCGTTTCACCCACGGTTCGTATGAAATGATATTTGACAGCCTTAACAGCAGCTTCCCATAAACTGCCAAAATGTGCAGACCTAGGAGGTATAAATTTCCATGTTATCATTTCTTCTTGCAAGAAATCTGCCATTTTATTTTTGTGATCGACTGATTGAAATAGAGTGTAGAGATCTTTTAATTCACAACTAGCTCCGATAAATTTAGTTGCATTATCAGAATGAATGCTTCGAGACCTTCCCTTTCTTGAAGAAAATCTTTTTAGGCTCGCTATGAAGGCCTCAGTAGTCAAGTCACTAACGAGTTCGAGATGGATGGCTTTGGTTCCCATACATACGTAGACGGCGACAGAGACTTTGAATCTTTTTTGATTTCTACATTTTTTCTCCTTGACATACAAAGGTCCGCAAAAGTCTACCCCAACATCAAGGAACGGTCGAGAGCATGAAACTCGCTCAGAAGGCAAGTCACCCATCAGGTACTCGATTTCAGGAGGTTTTACGCGAATACACGGGACACATTGATGATCGATTTTACGTGTTATGTTGCGGCCGTTGAGAGGCCAATATCGCTCGCGAACAGAATAGAGGGTTGCTTGTGTTCCAGCGTGTTTAAGTTTCACGTGCTCTTCTCGAATAATGAGATGAGTTATGTGATGATTAGAGGGCAATACAATCGGATGTTTCTGATCAACGGATAAATCTGAGTGATTGAGACGACCACCTACTCTCAGGATGCCATTCTGATCTAAAAAAGGATTCAACGACAGTAACTTGCTATGTTTGCTCAGTATTTTACCCTCTTTCAAGTGATTAATCTCTTTGGAAAATGCACTTGCCTGAGTCAACCTTAAAACTATTTGCATCGCTACCGTGATTTCTGTTGTCGTGACAGCGCCGCACCGTTGTTCTGTAGTCTTACAATTATGAATAAATCGAGTAATGTAGGCTATGACATGCGTGAGTTTTGTTAGAGAGCTATACTTTTCTAGGATCGAAACGTTATTTATTGTAATTGTCATGCAGAACGCGAGATTTACCCTTTTACGCGTTTCCGGAATGATATCTGATCTCTTTGCCATTTTTGGCCAGTGTTCAACACTTGAGAGCCATTCAGGACCGTTTTTCCAAAGCGTTGAGGTTATGAATTCTTGAGGTAATTGCCCTCTCGATACTAAGTCGGCTGGATTGTCTAACGAAGGTACGTGCCGCCATTCATGATTTGCTGTCAAATCTTGAATTTCTGTAACACGATTACAGACGAAAGTTTTTAACTTGTGAGGCTCAGTGTTTATCCAACTGAGTGCTATAGTAGAGTCGGACCACAAGACCATCCTATCGAAATTAACATGAAGCGCATTTTTTACGGTGTTAATTAGGCGAGCAAGGAGAAGCGCTGCACAAAGTTCTAAGCGAGGTAACGTCAATGGTTTAATGGGAGCGACTCTGGATTTTGAACATACTATAGCGACATTTTTTGAATTTTGCGGATCAACCGATAGAATGTAAACGCAAGCACCATATGCCTTCTCGCTCGCGTCACAAAATCCGTGCAACTCTACGTGTATATGATCTGCAACGAGGATCGGTCGGCTGAAGTCGATATTGAGTAGGAGTGGTAACTGGCCTTGATATTCTGACCACATGGTGTTTATCTCGAACGGTACTGACTCGTCCCATGACACTCCCACCCTCCATAAGAACTGGATCATCAATTTGGCTTTCAAAATAACGGGACCCAACAGGCCAAGGGGATCAAATAATTTTGACATTTGCGACAAAATTGATCGTTTCGTTGGCTTAGATCTGTCGTTTGTTAGATTGATCGAATAAACCATGGTATCTCTGCGACAGTCCCATCTTAAGCCAAGAGTTTTGATCGCCGAATCGGGATCAAGGGACATGTGAACGCCGATTGAATTACCTACATCGTCCGATATCAGCGAAAGGTCGTTAGAAGCCCATTTGCGAAGCGTGAAACCACCCTTTTTTAAAAGCTGGATGAGATCATCGCGTAGGTTCCTTGCTTCATGTGGCGTATTGGCACCGGTTAGCAAGTCATCTACATAAAAGTCTCGCTTCAAAAGAGGGGCAGAAGGGTGTTGCTCTACTTGATCATCGGCTAAGTGATGTAAGGTCCGAATGGCAAGAAACGGAGCACAGGAGGTTCCGTATGTGACTGTGTTTAAAATATATTCATTTAACTCTTCTTGGGGGCTTGACCGAAATAAGATTTTTTGGTAGATCGCATCATCTGGATGTACTAGCACCTGACGGTACATTTTCTCAATATCCGCCGTTAAAGCTATTTTATGCGAACGAAACCGAACAAGGATCGAAAATAAGTCATTCTGAATGGTAGGACCGACCATTAATGTTTCATTCAAAGAAACCCCAGACGACGATTTTGCTGACCCATCGAACACTACTCGAATCTTTGTCGTGAGGCTGTCCTCCTTGATTACAGCATGATGCGGTAAGTAAAAACCGTCTTCCGATTTATTTTTGTTTTCGACCAAAGTGAGGTGACCTAAAGATTTGTATTCGTCAAGAAACTTGCAATACTCAGATTTTAAATTCTCGTCCCTAGACAATCGTCGCTCAAGATAATTAAACCTGTGTGATGCCATAGGAAATGAATTCCCGAGCTCTTGCTTTTTGTCATTAAATGGCAATCGCACCAGATAACGACCGTCAATGTTTCGCTGCGTATTTTCTATGAAATGTTGCTCACACGCTCTTTCTTCTACTGACAAGGGTTTGGAACACGGTAGTTCCTCAATCTCCCAAAACTTGGTGAGAGTTGATTCGAGCGAGGGTGAGTGAGTTGTCAAATGGCATTGTAGATTACGAGAGGCAGACAGGGGACCGTTTAATTCACCTGCAATAATCCAACCAAAGTAGGTTTTTTGTAATACGAGATTGGGATGATTATCCAGTGAAATTTGACCTACACACAACAATTTATAAGACACCTTTACGCCAATGAGAATATCAATTTTTGATGGTACATAAAATTCAGGTTCTGCTAGGATAATGTTGCTAGGGATATTAAGCTCAGAAATATTTAATTGTCTACCAGGCATCGGCTGATTAATTTGCGAGAGAACGAAAAAACTAAGATCCTTCTTGAAATTGTTGTATCGAGATTTCAATGTTGCTGACACTGCGGCATTAATTTCCGCGCTGGTGTCTTTTATTCCGCCGACAGAAATGTCAACAGCTTTTCGGGGTAGGTTTAGAAATGAGGCCACTTCCTCAGTTATAAAATTTGGCTGGGACCCAGAATCCAAAAACGCTCGAGAAGTTCTAACCTCACCCTGTGCATTGACACGTCGATGAAGAACAATCGGCGACCCTGTGTTTTGCTCTGAAACAATTAAGGCACAGATTTGCCTTTTTTACTGCTTCGTATCGATCATGTGGCGATAATTTTCTAAAAGGTTCGCAGGCCGAAATTCCATGGTTTCTTTTACAATAAACGCAGGAAAAACTCGTGATTGCCGCGCAAGATTGCTGAGATCGTTGGGATAGTCGCGAATTTGAGATTTTTTAATTAATTCCACTTTGCACATAGCTTGTACTCTGATAAATTTGAGTTTCTTTGATTTGAGCTCTACCTTACAGAAAAGTTATTATGTCATTGAACGTAGGCGTCTGTAATTCCGAACTATAATCTAACCATTTGTCTCGTAAAAAATGATTAAACTTTTCTTTGATAATCACAACTAGCACTAAACTCCATGAATCTGTTGTTTCTCCTAAAGCCTTGAGTGCTCTTACAGGCTCCTGTACTTGATCATGCAATGCGCGAACCGAGAACTCTTTAGAAATACTATTCCGATGCAACCGTGTAGTTCTCTGATGACAACTCTATCACTGAGATTAATTCTGCTGCTTCGTTTCGCAGGCACCCTTTGAGATGAAGCAGTTTCTCTGTATCAGTTAATCTCGTGTCGTTATCGATCAAGGATTTAAATAAATCGTGAAACCCGAGCCAAGTATCATAATTACCTTCAAAAACTGGTAGGTTTAATAAGTGAAGTTTACTTTTATGTTGTATTCTTTTATCACTAGACGGATTCGTGACGCTAAACACACTGGAACCCTGGGCATTACTAGAACCTAGAGTATGGATCGCGACAGTTGCTTGATTAAGTTGCAGAATGGGATTCCGTTCTTACGAAGTCTGAATCGGAAGCTGAATCATCTTCTAGTAATTCTATTTCGGATTGATACTTGTGAAATATCTCTCTTTGTTCATCAAGATCTTTCAATCTTCTTTCAAGGAGTGGACGATCTCGAGACACTTCGAATTTTTCTAAAAACGTTTCAAAATTTGTCAATGTCTGCTTGGCATTACCGCGATTAATTTTCAACCGTTTTGCTTCTGATATTGTAGTTGTTCGAATGGAACCTTTTGTTTTATGACACGACACGTAAGAGCAAAATCAACGCTTGAGCAATAATTAAGAAATAGGAATGAAAATAAGATGGAATAGATTGGTGGCTTGCAAACTCACTTCCCAAACGGGTGACTCCATGCTGCTTCCATCCATGGAGAGTCGAATCTATACATTCAATTTATCCAAAAAGCGAGACGAGATGCGAGATATCGAAACTAGTTGATTTTTCACTTTTTGTTGACAAACTGCTTCCGTTACGTTATTCGAAGATCCATCAACGACGAGATAGTCTTCAAGAGCTTCGGAAATTTTGAGCCAAGATTTGGGGATGAGACGCTGGAAGGAGGTCGTGACTTCCAAAGGGGAGTACTATGAAGGGGCTATCATCGCGATCGACCAGAATTAACTCTTATTTCTGGTACACCACAAGCTCGGATACTTCCGAGGCAGACCTCGTATAGTGCTTTGAGTGACCACGGAAAGGTTTCACATCTCTACTCTGGTCGCCAGTTTCGCACGTCAAAAAACAATTCATCTTCAATTAAAAAAAAAAAAAAAACCCAAATTTTCCTGAAAAAGCTCTCTGTACCTTCCAACATATATGTCTTTAGAATATATGGTAAAAATATGACATAAAAAAGTTGATCCTTGTAGACGTAATTTGCCAGGTTCTAAACCCCCAGTCGTTTGAAGCAACTTAATGTTTCTGTCTAATCCAAAAGAAAAGTTCAAAATAATGCCCTTTTTCGAAAGAAGTCAAATTTATATTTTCAAAAAATGGTTGTTATCAAAACCTATCTTAACTATGTGAAACCTATTTTGTTCAGATGTTGGGGCTATGGTTTAGAATTTTGTTGAAAAAGTTTATTCATGTCGAACCTTAAATTTCTTCAGCTTCCAATAAGAATTTCTTTGTTAATTTTCAAATCCAAATAACGAACATAAGATGTTAACCGATATCCATTTTTTTTTGCTTTTTTCGGATGCCAGCCCACAAAGTTTTTTCCCTCCGCCTATTTCGAAATAGAAAAAAAACTGGTTTTCTCACCATCCTAGTGGGACTGTTAAATTACTTTAAGGATCTCGTTAGTATGCATAGTAAAATATTATAGCACAATATTTTTTAGACCATGTTTTATTTACAGATCAGAAGTATGACTGAACATTTTTAACAAGGAAAACACCTTAAAAATAAAGTTTGCTCTAATTAACGTGAGTGTTTCATAAGACGAGAATTTCTGGTCGACAATGCAGCAAAATAATCCACGGTCTATTCTCAAACTCGTGCTAAGGAAAGACCTCTCACCGATTCAAGCCCAGAGCGTAAGTTGATACAATTTTATTATTTTCTGTAATAAAGATATGGGTAATTATCAAATTGACGGCGAACTTGATATCCCAGTATTATAAAACTCTCATAGAAACATTTACATTTCTGAAAATTATTATTTGTTAATTGTCTGTAAACATTAAAAATATTTAACACATATTTTAACACGATTTTGTCTCCGTAATGTTTCTGGTCATTTATGAAAGATTTTTGGACGCTGATTCTGAATCTGGCAACAAAAATGCTTCATTTTTTATTAAAAAATAATTAATACTAATAAATCAATAACATAAATAATTAATTTATTAATAATATTATATTGTCACGCGTGACATGCATATCATATATTTGGTTTTGTATTTTGTACAAGTTTGCGCTCTTTTCCCTAGAATTTCTGAACCTCAAATCTAGTTCCCATATTTCAAGTACAATTATTATTTTTGGAAGTACCCCTCTTAGATTTCATATTTTTAGATTTGATCAATCAATTTCGTCGCTCAATCTGCCTTTGATATGACAATCACCCATATGAAAACTAACAATTATGGTGTATTTTGTAAAATTAGGATTTGCTGAAAAAAAATTCTTCCTACTTTGTCGCTTGATTTTCATATGTGTTTCTTAAATCTCAATAACAACAAAAATTCAAATAATTTTACTGTGACAAGAAAAATGTTTTCAACGAATTTTTGCAGAAGCATCTACGAAAAAATTATCTATTCAATGACTAATAAAAAATAAAGATATCATGAAATAAGTACACTATTCGTAATTAATCTAATTTTTCTTTTCAGCCACATGTTAATAAAGTAATAGAAAATGTATCTCCTGTAATTCAAAAAGTCGAGCGTAAAGTCTGTCGCCTCTGCGCCAAATTGAAGCCTGTTGAGTCTTTGTTCCCATTTTTTGGTACAGAGTATGAGCAGGTTATTAACAAATTATTGTCGTTTGGGGTAAGTCAGTGTTTTACAAAATACAAATTTTCAACACTTTAAAGCAACATTCTTTAATATGGTCTTAAAGCCTTAATATTTTTACATGTTAATAATTTGTAGCTTTGCATTAAAAAAGATGACGGATTACCAACAGAAATTTGCAAAACTTGCTCCAGAAAGTTATGGAACTGTAGAGAAATAGTTGAAGGTTTTATCGAAGCTAACAATAAGTTGACAAAGTTGTTGCCTGTAAGTATTTAGAATAAGAAATTTAAATATATTTAAATAAGATAATAGTCATTTCTGATGCATGTGTATCACGCTATTTTTTGCAACAACCACTTGAGAAAGGTATTAGAACATCTTTAGCGCGTTTTTACACTTTTTCAAAGAATTTCCGATTCCATATGGGGCTTTTGAGCCAAATTAGCCCATAATTTTTCAAAGGTAATATATGCAAATCCACAAAAAATCGCATAGGGTAAATTAGCATCTAAGTACTTCATAAATTATGTATATTTTAGTTGCAAACTGTATTAAAAGGTGCAAGGTTGTAGTAAAAATGGCGTTTTTCACGTACATTTGAAAGTCTCTAAACTAGCAAAATGTATATATTTAAATTGAACCTAGAAACGATATAATGATTGAGTGGCCTTTACATTTTTAATCTATCAATTTATAGTTGTCTTTAGAAGGAAATAATAAACAAAAGCTATTTTTGAAGTAAATGTAAAAAATCTGAATCTTTGCACAATTTAAAAACATTCCTGTGAAAAAAACTACCTTATGTAAAATATTAAAACTTACCATGAGTAATTTTTGTACCCTTTTTCATCGGAGTCCATCTGATATTTGTCCAAAAATAATATTCATAATAAAATCTACTATGATTTACTCACTATTAAAATTTGGGCGAAGGTACTTTGCTTGGTTTAAAAAAATAATCACCTATCTTATACAATTTAAACTCTTAAGGCTTATTTCACAATAGGTTAAGATATTAACTGAAGTGAGCAGGCCCATTATTTTCGAATAATTTTCGAATCAGAGCATATAGAATAAATTCATAATCATTGGTCTGCTATCTTCAGATAATATCTTAATCCATTTTTAAATAACCCTAATGAGTCTACATTTTATAGGTAATTATTTTTTTAATGAAATCACCTTCGCCCAATTTTAAAAGTGAGTAAATCATAGTGGAACTTGATTATGTGTAAAGCCTCTGATTGTTTGGAGGTCCCAGGAAAAAGTTACGACTCTCTAAAAAGTGTATTTTATCGCGATTTTGTAATTTTCCCAGTGTGATTTTATTACGAGGATAATTATTTATGGATAAATACCAGATGGATTCAGATAAAAAATCGAACGAAGATTACACATACGGGGTTTCTACCGTGCGGGAATGTAAGGAAATCCGGGGATTGACAAAAATCCGGGAGAATACGGGAATTGTCCTTGATTTTATTTTTGATGCGGGAAGTGCATTTCATTTCCTTACAATTTATAATTTTTAATGGTCCCTTTGAGATTGCAAAATAAATAAGATTTATTTCGTTTTTTCTGTACTTAAATAGGACTTAATTTTTTTCTACCTTAATTCTTTATTGTATTTTCGTTATGCTAATTGACTGTGTCTTCAACTTGTTTTATTCCCAGTTTGGCATATAAGTCCATTAATTACATGAGGGTTATTTGCGGAATTTTACAACCCCTACCCCCCTCCCCTCAGTAAGGTTTTTTCTATAGTAAGTGAATGTAACTTTAACATGATCCCCTGAGATAAATGTAGGCCAAATTCGTTATCTCCAAAGTGCGCATGCGCAACTTTACACACAGTGTGCAAAATGATTGCATTGCAAATTGGTTGGAATTAAACATTTTGCGCATCGTTTAGTCATAGAAAGTCCTACTTTTGAGGTGGGTGTTGCAAAAAAATTGCACCATTTCTTATTTAAAATTATTATATGTATATATAATAATAATTATTATTAATATTATTTTACCTGCTTATATTTTTTTATTTTAGACTGTTAAAGGTTCTGGCGCTACCAATATGATATCTAATTTAATAAAATATACAAATTCTGATGAAGTTCAAAATAATGAAATTGTGTTGGTAAAAATAAAGCAAGAAACCCCGGAAATGTTACATGAAGAAGTAGCGGTTGAAAATCAAGTACAAGTAGTGTCAGAACGTTTTCTCCATTCGGAGATAGAAATAAAAGAGGAAATGACGGAAATGTTTTCAACTGATACTGATTCCTTAAATGGCATAATTAATAATGACTACGAAGAAGTGGTCGTTAAAAACGAAAATAATGAAATTGAAATGACAGAAAGTGAAGAAATAAGCAAAGGAGATGCTTTACTAGACGAATTAGATGTTAAGGAAGAAGCAAATGAAGCTGATGAACTTAAAGTTCAAGACAGGGTTGAAATTGAAACATCTGAGTAAGTAATTCTTGGTCAAATTTTGTTTTTTAAAGAATAACTTAAGTTAATGAAACCATTTCTTAATCTTTTAAAATATATTGTTTTTTTTTTAAATACTGTTATATGTTTGAAATCGTACAGTTTCAAATTCAAGCGTTAAAAAATGTTCGTGGTTGACCATATTCTGAACATTTTTTTAATCTCTATAATTCTCGAATAATTAAAAATTCTTGAGATTTTTGGTTGTTCCATAGAACGAAAGAAGTTTAATTGGTCTACTTTTGTTATCTGCACAATAAGGCATACATAAAGATGGCTGCAGCTATATTAATATCATGAAATGGAGTCGTTTTCTTAGTTAGACCGAGATTCCTTATTTTCGTACCTTATTTGACTAATGACTATGTTTACGAGATTAAATTATCTTTTTCTATTCGACGATAGGGTGATTGGTAACGTCTGCACCGAACCTAGCTTCACTTGAAGTGTATGTTAAAGTCTGTACAATTGAAATTATTATTTGAGGATGCCTTCTGAGTATTTGTACCGAATATGAAAAAAATCGTTATGGTAATTCAGGGTGTCCAGCGACCTTCTAACCCTTGAAAACATGGAAATCTCCTTGAATTTTTCACGAGAACCGTGAATTAATTTATTTTTCTTTTAAAACAGTTATTGTATTGATATGCGAAAAGTAATTTAAATCTTTTAGTCTATTATAAAAGAAAAATTTCGCTTAGAAGAAATCTTGCTACTGAAAAATTCTTTGTTCATCAAGATATAATTTACCTTTAACTCATTACAGAATAAAATAATTCTATATGGCCGTTATACGGCCATGGCCGTATAACGGACTTTTCGAGGGTTTCTACACTCGGTTTTTGAGAGTACGCCAGATTACAAAACATTTCTAAAGATTTCAAAAGGTTTCAAAATATTTCGAGGTTTTAAAAATATTTCAAAGGATTTTGAATATTTTACAAAGATTTCATGGATTTCAAAGATTTGAAAAAAGGTACACCAGATTTAAAAGATTTAAAAACATTTCGAAGATTTGAAACGATTTCAAAAGGTTTCAAAACATTTGAGCAGATTTGAAAAGATTTAACTAAGATTTCAAATAATTCAATGGTTTCTACGAATAAAAAAGATTTAAGAAAAATTTCACAAATACTCAAAAGATTTGACAACAATTTCACAAAAATTTTGAACATTTCATAAAGATTGCAAGAATTTCAAAGATTTGAAAAACGCGTGTGCACCAGATTTCGAACATTTCCCAAGATTTTAAAACTTTCAAAAGATTTAAAACATTTAAAAAGAGTATAGTAAACCAGATTTCTAAGATTTTGCACAGATTAAAAATATTTTAATAATTTCAAATGAAGACAAAAAATTTCACAAATATTTCAAAGAGTTCATAAAAATTTCACAAAGATTTCAAGGAGTTCAAGTATTTTACAAAAATTTAAAAAGATTTCACAGAAATTTCAAGATTTTAAGTACTTCCAGAGATTTCAACGAATTCACAAAGATTCTAAAATATTTCATAAAGATTTCAAGGATTTCCAAGACGACTTATGTTCGCAAAAAATTATGAATTTGTTTATTTATGGTTCTGCTTTCTTTAAAAATTGTTGGACAATAAAAAATGAAATGGCTAATTTTTTACATCTATAATAAACGATTATTTCATTATTTGATGTAAAAAAAGGAGACCTGGAAAACTTGACTTTGACCTGTAAAAGACCTTGAATTTCGTTCCTAAGAATCGCTGGAAACCCTGTAATTTTCAAAATAACTCAGTATTGCTTGATTTTCTTTTCCTTTTTGGATAGATATCGTCACTAAGAAAATCAAAAGATTTATAAACCGAATCCATTTCAAATCAGGCAGGTTCTACACTTCAAGTCCCAGAATCTTTCAACAAACAAAATATGTTGTTTTTTTATGAAATTATGAAACACGTATTTTTCTGTTTGGAGAAAAAATATTTTTTCACAAAATTATGATATTTGAATTTTGACGTTTAATTGTTCCTCTGAGTCAGAAGAAATGGTCGGTCAGTCAATCTGTATCTGACGATGCGATAACTTTCGAAGAAATTTTCTAATCAGAATTTTCTTTCGTTTCGGGCGTCTTTCCGTGAAATCTTCAATTCTCTGCAATTCCGTCGCGAATTGCTATAATTTCAAATCTTCCTGCACTCGAAATCATTGAAAAAACAAGCAAAATCCCCCCACTGAACAGAAATCCAGAAGTCAAAGAAGCACAAGAAGATTTACTGCCCGAAAAATCAAAGGATAGATATGAGCTGGCCTTCGCGAAATTTGACAAATGGCGAAAACAGAACAAAACAGAAGAATGTTCCGACAGTGATATAATTCTTGCATATTTCAACCAACTTGGAAAAAACCACGCCCCATCCAGTTTGTGGACGTACTATTCCATGCTTAAAGCAACTTTGTACACTAAAGAAGGCATCCGTTTAGAGCAACATTATCAACTGCAAAAATTTTTGAAAAATAAAAGCAAGGGTTACGAACCAAAGAAAGCCAAAGTTTTTTCGCCCGCAGAAATCCTAAAATTCATCAGAGAAGCACCAGACGATGTTTATCTACTGAAAAAAGTAAGTAAACGTAACATCAAATAACAGAATTGTAAAAAAAAAATAAAAAAATTTGAATGTCACGTTTCAAAATTTATAGCATTAATTATAAAAAAATGTTGATGGAAAAAAAACTTATTTTGCAATATAAAAAGTATAAAAATGGTAAGAAGTCCTAATGTAGAAAACTTTATTTGCCAAGTTTTAATTTTACAACTCGTAAATGGGGAAGATTCTACTTTGAATCATTCGTATTTTTCAATTTTGCGAGTAATAAATTTATAATTGACAATGTAATTTTTGTAATACAAAAACTACATAATTTGAAATACCTTAATTCCGAAGGAGTCATATTGATAAAGACCATATAAAAAAAGCAAAACTAAAATTTGAGAATCAAAAATATTGCATGGTTGACAATTTAGAATAAAGTTTTAGCACTTTAATAAAACAATAACATTTCATAAAAAAAAAACCGTTTGATGATACCAAACAATTTGGTAATAATAAAATGTTGAAATTGAACAATTGAAAATTCTTTTTTTTTAATTCGCACGCCCTACGTCGTTAATTAAAAATTGTTTGTTTTAGGTGACAGCAGTTTTTGGTCTGTATGGAGCGACTCGAGGATGCGAGTTAAAAAACATGAAAATTCAAGACGTCAAACAACAAGGTGACTTGCTCATAGTGGATATTCCGAAAACAGAAACCGACAAATCCCGTCGTTTCACCGTCAGCGAGATGCACGCCCCCCTAGTGAAGAAGTACATAGCCTTGCGTCCTCGCGGTACGACCTCGGACAGATTTTTTTTGAATTACCAGGATGGCAAGTGCACGATTCAACCGCTGGGAGTACACAAAATCTCAGCTTGTCCAACTAGCATCGCACAATATTTGCAACTTGACGAACCAAAAAAATACACAGGCCACGCTTATCGCAGAACGTCAGCAACTTTTTTGGCCGATTCTCGGGGCGTCGAAATCACCTCGAAACGTCACGGAGGATGGAAGTCATCCCCGGTCGTCCAAGGATATGTCGAAAATTCGCTCCAAAGCAAATAGACGATGAGCGGGATGATCAGATATGCAATTACGATACCCCGTGTAAATACGTGCCTAACACTACTTGTAATATAATATACTATTACCACACTTTTACTATCCACTTGTATAGTAAGTTTACATTTCTGGAATAGTAATCTCAGATTACAACACGTGTATAGTAACAATTTTAAGCCTGCGTCCCCCACGTGGGGTCTAGGCGGACCCCAGACGCACTAATTTCCTTATGACAGGCGCAATTTTGCATCCCGTTGCCTGTCGCGTTGAGTATATTTCCTCTCAGTAGTTCTCGAGACGTCGGTAAGAGCGCATTAATCTCTGAGGTATGTAATCCTTGTTTCCTTAATGTTTTTGTTGAAAAACGTGATTAGGGTCCACTCGGACCCCACGTGAGGGTGCAAGTAACATGAATGTGACTTATTCGGAAACTTTTTTCTTTTAAATTTGCAATCATTTACTGGGTAAAACTAGGTAAAAGGTTAACTTTTATACTGTCTGTGTCATGGATAAACCTGGACATTAAATAAGTTGTTGCTTCCTGTCCATTTTGGTATTCTAGAAACGTATTATTTTTTCGAACCTCATTGGATGAACATTTTGTTGTTCCAGGTTTTCGTTTGAGATAAATATGTCAGATCGTTTGAGAGGTTCTTGTTTCGTTGGTGAGGAGCATATTAGAGCAGAGTTAGAGGGAAAAGAGAGAGAAGATGCAATTGAAGTTGGGGGTATTGAAGTAGACAGTGAAGACGATGACGCATCTTTGCTAAACGATGATACAGAGTTTGACGAGTTCTTTCTTGACGTCGAAGAAACTGGGCACACTTTGCAACATCAGTTTCAGCCAGATTTAGACTCTGAACATGATAGAGACTTCATTTTGGGAAAGGATGGAGAGACCATTTGGACGACATCGACAATGAGGAAGAGAACAAGTAAAACTCCACAGAAAAACATAATTACTCATCGTCCAGGAGCAGAAGGGGCTGCCCGAACATGTAAAACTGCGCTCTCTTTCTTTGATTTATTTTTGAGTGAAGACATTATTCAGAAGATTGTACTTCACACTAATGAAGAAATTGGTAGAAGACAAGCATTGGCCCCGCATTCACAGAGGTACACTGGGCGCACTGATGACATAGAAATAAAAGCACTTATCGGATTTTTCCTTCTTTGTGGAGCTACCAAAAACTCTCATGTGAATCTCACTGATCTTTTTTCCCGGAAATTCGGCCTTCCATTTTTCAGATGTGTGATGTCCCAAAACAGATTCGATTTCCTTCTTTCGTATTTGAGGTTTGATTCCAAAGAAACACGCGTCGAGAGGAAGAGAAATGATAAATTCGCGCCCTTTCGTGAAGTGTGGGACATTTTCAGTGCGAACTGTGAGAAGTATTATACCCCTTCTGAGTATTTGACTATAGACGAGACTCTTCTAAGTTTCAGAGGGAGGTGCCCCTTCAAAATGTACATACCGAATAAACCCGATAAATACGGTTTGAAGATTGTGTCACTTTGCGATGCTCGCACATTTTATTTTTGCGGCGGAATACCCTACGTAGGTAAAAATACATTGGATAGGGAAGGCTCCCTTCTTTTACCAACAGGTTACGTTATTCGTCTGTGTGAAAAAATAAAAAATACTAATCGCAATGTAACAGCTGACAACTGGTTTTCGTCGCACGAATTGGCAGATGAGCTTACTCAACGTAAACTCACTTTCGTTGGCACAATGCGAAAAAACAAAAGGGAAATACCTCCTGAACTGATCGCTGTCAAGGGATTACAACCTATGACATCAAGGTTTCTTTATCAGCCCGACAAAATGCTCACGTCCTTCTCTGAAACGAAAAACAAAAATATGATACTTATATCAACAATGCATGACTCAGGAACCGTAAATCCTGAAACAGGAAAACCTGATGTCGTTGAGTTTTACAATTTGACGAAAGGAGGGGTTGATTGTCTTAACCGAATGTGTCACTTTCATACCACAAAGAGGTACTCTTGTCGATGGCCCATGAGGTATTTTTTCGGTATCCTGGACATCATGGGTATAAACAGCTATGTCTTGTTCACCTTAGCTGGAAATAAGTGGTCTCGAGCAGATTTTTTGAAAGATGTTGCCTACAGCTTGGCTGAAGATCAAATGAAAAGAAGGCATGCTAATGCAAGGATAAGAAAAGATCTACGATTTGAAATAGGGCTGATTCTCGAAATTGAAGAGGCTACCAATCTCCCAGCTACTGGTCCGCCACCTATCAAGAAAATGAGATGCCATATGTGCGACAGAAAAAGGGATAGAAAAACCATCAACGGCTGCAACAAATGTAATCGTCCAATTTGCAAGGAACATGAAAAACTAATTCGATTATGTTTGATCTGTGATGGAAGTCATTTAGAAAGTGATCAAGAATTCGAAGAAGACTGATTCTGTGATGGAAGCTTGCAATGTTTTGTTACTCTACGAGAAAAAATAAGTTAGTTTTTAATTTCAAAGTTTGATGTAACATTCGAATTTATATATTTTTTCTACGTTTGATTTTGATAGTCAGTAGTATAAGAGATTTTAAAGTTGATATTATTAGTTTTATATAGTATTTTGTTTCTGATAAGGTTTAAACTTTATTATAAACTCTCTACTTGAATCCTGTTTGCTTTGATTGCCTATCATATTTTTGTTCTTGTTATTAAAAAACAAAAGTAATTTTTTGATGCCGGTCCAATGCGATTCCACACCGCTTGCGTCGTGAACGTGAGTGGGGTTCGTGTAGACCCCACGCGGGGGACGCATGGTTAATAATTTAATTTCCAAATTTTATAATTTACGGATCAAGTAATTTTCATAATTGAACTATAATATATAATTGTCTTTAATGATAGTTTCAACTGAATTCATTATTAGTACCACAATAATAAAATTACATAAATTAATATAAAAGTAACCTAGAAGTTATTTTTCATACATGGAATGTTCACCAATAGCTAGCACCTTTAGCAAACATTTTGCAGTCTAGTCTTTTGATTTCAAATAACGTAATGTTCTTCGTAATTTTTAAAAATTGGCACGCGAAAAGGAAACCCTAAGTATCAAACTTCAGTCCGGGTGATTTAAGGAAGACAAGCGTCAGTTCCATCGACATCGAGTGTTCCTTCATATCTCTGTACCCCTGATATTGAAGTCGAGGTTAAGAGTTTTAGCAGCCTGCTCCGCTGTTTTGTATCGAAATGCTACATAATACTCGTGTTTTCTGACCATTTCATTCATGCAATTGTTTATTTATGCAAATTGGGCGGAGAAAAGAATGATGAAATACATGGACTTTATGTAATTTTTTCTCTATAATGGAATGGCGTGATCGGTGTTTCTTTTGAACAGTAAATACCAGATCATTAGCCTGCAACCACCGGGGTCTACTCTGCCCTCCAAATGAAAATAGCCGTATCTGCAGTTTCGGTCAAAATTCAGTTAAGATCATCAGTATACTTACGAAGTTTTAACTCTGAAAATAAAAATTTAAATGCATGGAAGTAGTTTTCTTTTTCATTTCTCGGAGATTTAAGGCATTTACGCTATTTATCGAAATGAAAAAAAAAACGCAATTGCGAACAAGAATGCTTAAAGTTGCCGTCAATATACTGAACTGTTTTCTTTGCTAACAGGTGTTTTAGAAAAATAGTAAAAATTATTAATATAAATGTGTACTTTTCTTCATTTTTAGGAATAAAATTGGTCCAGTGGATAGAAATCCTCAGCCAGGAATTCCGTGGGTTGAGTTATTTGAGTGCTGTGATTGCAAAAAGCGGTATATTACCAAAGAGGCAGTAATCTCACACATAACCACCATCCATGCCAAAGGTCAAGTAACGTATCATGCAAAATTCGAAGCGGTAAGAGTAAATATCAGGAAAAATCCTACACCTGTTGAAAATCGAGCACCTGTTGAAAATCCTGTTCCTGTGGAAACCCCAGCAGAGGACTTGAACCGGAGACAAATATATCATCATGTAGTCCGACCCTCCGCGAATAAAACTGAAAAACAACTGTTCACCTGCGGTGTCTGCGGTCTAACAGTAAAGCGAAATAGTATTTTGAAGGAACACATGACGCGGCATAAGAGGGACTTAAATGATCAAGCTGCAGGAATTTACAGGTGTAATGTTTGCAAAAGAACAATGAGGTCTCAGCATTTACTCAAGTGCCACGAGGACTTGCATAACGGTGTTAAAAACCCCTTTGCTTGTGAAAAGTGTGATGATAAATTCAATGAATATCGCAAGTGGTATGTGCATCAGCGAGTGCACACTGGTGATCGACCATTTGGTTGTAAAATTTGTGACAAAACATTCCGTACTAACCAGACTATGAAATATCACATAACTCGCGTTCACATGAGAGAAAAACTTTATCAATGTTTAACTTGTAAAAAACAGTTCAAATACATGTCTGCGCTTACGTACCACATGAGAAATTTGGAGTGTAAAATACTCTTTTCACATTAATCATATGACGGGATCATATGTATTCGATGTGTACAAATTGAACAAAGCGAAAAAGGAGACTTACTCTTGAAATTAAAATGCTTGTACTTTTTCGAATTCAGATTCGGTTTTCATACTATGTTTATTGTTGTCTGGAAGCTTGAAATATTCTTTGTATGTTTAGGTGTAAGGTGAATATACAATTTATGGAAAATATACGTGAAAAGGAATGGCCTAGAATATGCCGAATATTCGATCATTCTTTTGATAGGAAAAATTTTACAATAATTTTTATATGTAGAAAAGAAGAAACAATCTTTTTATAAGAAATTTTATATTTTTAAATAATGTTAAATGCGTTTTTAATGATTTCTGCCCATTGAAGCATTTATTTATTTTTAATGGATATACATCGGTTGGAAATCTATTCACGGAGTTGTGAAAAAGTCCAAGAAAAATTTGTTAAATAAACCATTTTTATATGTTTAAAATAGTTCTCATAATCAAGAAAATAATAAAATCGTGATACTTATAAGTATAATTAAATATTTCTCTCCCAGATTTGTCTACACTTTTCAATGCTCGTAAACTCAAATTAAAAATAGTTCAAATTTAATCACCTAAAATATTTTAGATTGGAAAAATATGTAATTTTTATTGATTTAGCGAAAAAATATTTTAGCTTTTAAGTTTTATTTAAATCCTAAATAGTTTAGTTTGAAATCGTTTAAATAAACGCTTGTAAATTTTTTATTGGTAAGATTAAAAAAAAGGAGACTGCTCAACACTCCTATAAAGATTTTAAATTGAAGTAGATCAATTTTGAACGGTTGACTTTGAATTGTTCATGTTAGAACATTTAACTTTGCAGTTCTTTAACGTGGAATGTTTCATTTTTTATTCAACTTTGTACATTTCAAATAAAAATTCTTTACTTTCAAATACTTCTTTTTAAGATCTTTCTCTAAAAAATAGGCGTGTCACGAAAATATCGAAAGCATTGTTGTCGCTTTTCGTTAATGGCGATTAGGTAATTTGAAAAACTCGAAGAAAGGAATATTGCCAAATTCACACAAATAATAAAGAATCGAGTTCCAGTTGATAAAGATTTATTAAATCAAAATTGTATTATTACATTTCCAGTTAAAATAATTAATTTTCAGACAAACTGATGAATCTTCGATCAAAAAATGAGTTTTCGACAAAAAGTATAATATAGGAATTTTGAACAGGAGAGTTGAATTTTCAACCAAGAAAAATTTTTCAATCAATAAAGAAAAAAATCTCATTTAAAATGTTGAGTTTTTGAGTCGTAAAGATGAATTTTGGGGGAAAAAAGTTCAATTTACAGCACAAAAATATGCATTTTCTACGAAAATAATTGAATTTTCGATAAAAAAATACGAGTTTTCAACAAAATAAGTGAATTTTTAATTAAAAAAGATAACTTTTCAGTTTAAAAGATTAAATGTCTTTAAACAAAATTTTCGACGAAAAATTGAATAATTAAATTTTTAGTTAAAAAAACTAATTTTCAATTGAAAACAAACAAACTAATTTTCAACCAAACAAATTAAATTTCAACCAAAAATATCAATTTTCTACCAAAAAAGAATAATTTTTAACAAAATACGTGAATTGTAAACCAAATATTTTAATTTTTAATGGAATTTTCAACTAAAAAAGGTAAATTTTCAACAAAAAATAGAATAGTTTAGCTTTAAGTTAGAGAAATAAGTTTTTTTACCAAATAAAATTTTAACAAAATAGTTAAATTTTCAACCAAACAGATACATTTTGAACCAAAAAGATTAAATGTCTATCAAAGGAAAATTTCGATGAAAAATGGAATAGTTAAATTTTTAGTTACAAAAAGTAATTTTGAATAAAAAAAAACTAATTTTCTACCAAAAAAGAATAATTTTTAACAAAATATATTTTTTAAATGGATTTTTCTTAATTAATCAAATTAATTTTTTTACAAACAAAGACCATTTTTGAACAAAATAGATGAATTTTCAAATAAAAAAGCTCAATTTTTAACAAAAAATTATAATAGTTTAATTTTCAGTTAAAGAAATAAGTTTTTAAGCAAATAAAATAAATTTTCAACGAAGTCTTTCAACTAAAAAAATGAATTTTCTACCAAAAAGATTAATATGTATAAAAAAAAATTCGACCAAAAATTTAGTTAAAAAATTAATTTTCAATAAAAAAAACTAATTTTCAACCAAAGAAAAGTTAATTTTTAATAAAAAAAGTTTATTTCAAACCGAAGAAAAATTAATTTTTAATAACAAAAAATCATTTTCTAGCAAAAAAGAATAATTTTTAACAAGATACATGGATTTTCAGCTAAATATTAAACTTTTTAATGGAATTTTTAACCTAATACAGTAAACTCTCCAACATTTCAGCGTCTTTGAAACGTAGGGATTCGTTATTTTCAATTCTGGAGGGGGCCCCGCCTTTACCACGAGTGGGCAGTTCATTTTTATGAACGACATTCATTGGCTGCCCCGTTCTTGTATCGATGCGCCGCCTGTCGCTACTATTTCAGCCGAAAAGCGCGGGTGATTTGAAATCAATAATAACACAAATAAATACACGTACCCGACATTCCTAGATCTGCTGGCCCACGCTGTTTCTCAGCGCGTAGGGCGAGAGACGGTTGCGACTCTCGCCTCGGAAGTGCCGAGTGCGCGAGTAGTCAGTCGCGTAAAACGGTTTAGGCGGTCTCGGCTTATTGCGCAGTTGAAAAAGTCGCGGTCCTTTAGTCTTTGTTGGGTACGACAATTTGCTAACTAAAAATCAATATTATAGAATCAAAAAACGACTCAAATATTTCGCGGAATAGTGAGTTTTGTGGCATGACGTCG